>PVIC010048676.1:0-13427 GCA_004025085.1 Thryonomys swinderianus
ATCTAGCCTGGTCTCAGCATGGCTCCAGTATGGAGAGATGCAGGAAATGCCTCCGGGCTCCTCTTGGGCCTGTGTTATCACAACGCAGTGCAGCTTCGGGGTGGAGTGGGACTGGCTGGCAGGCCGCAATCCTCCGCGCTGGTAATGTTGACCAGTGGTCTGCAACCTGAGTCCTATCAATGCAGCTCTGCGGTGGGGTGGGGACCGGCCACTGGGCCACAATCCTCTGCACTCATAATGGTGTTTGGGCCCCCTTATACTTTTGACAAGAACCTTCTGCAGAGTTATTTCTGCTTCCATCCATTTTAACCTTTATTTCTGCACTGCCATCCACTTATTCTAAACATAGAGAGCCATAGACTTCTTCATGTCACACATTACTGGTCTTTCTGATTCAGTCCTTTTGTGTCCCAAGGGCTGCATATGCCAGGGATAGGTTGTGAATTTGCAGGGGAGATGGGGAAGCTTGCCCCACATGGGACTATGAGGTTTTGCCATTTTTCTGGTAATGGGAGAAACCAGCAGCTGCTCCTCAGTTTCTTCCATGACCTTTTCTGGTCATACACTAGTTTGGTGTAAGCTCTGCCTCCTTAGCTGGGAACACATTAGCATTTTACACTAAAGGCTTCATAGGAACCATTTATCTCAATCCAGGGTCAAGCTCTGTCTCAAATGGCTCAAGAACAATCTCATTTGAAGTCATAGAAAAGAGACTTCAACAGCTAGGGCTGGAGATAATGGAGTGGACAAAACACAGAACATGATCTTTGCAGCATTAAACATAACACCTGGTCTGGCTACCAAAAACACAGGCTTAGATGGGAACAGTCTCAAACCAAAATAGTTTTTCCCCTGAGGGGAATTTTTGCAATCTCTGGAAACATTTTGTTGTCTTAACCAGGATGGCATCCTATGGTAGGGCTGTACACAGCCACCCTTCTCTTGCTCAAAGGGCTACTGGAGTGGTAATACTATTGACATGTGGGTGAGCTGGAGAACCTGCCTGGAGATGCTTCATGTTGTGTCTCTGTTGGGAAATATCCTAGAGCTGTGATCTCAGGACACAGTCCATCATCAGGGCATCTTGCTGGGAGTCCTTTCAGTGGGTTGCATGAGAACCCATTGCAGCTCTTGTCATATGGCTTTCTTCCTGGGAGGCTCTCAACAACTTTGAGTACTTTATATATTTCTTACCTAGAGATGCCTAAAGAGTCCAGGAAGGGGGAAGATTAGCACTGGGCCTAGCACTGGGCCATGTTCAACACCAAAAAGGGAAGACTGAGCCAAGCAGGTAGGTAATTGGGGCTAGAAAAGAACAAAGGCCATGACTTGAAGAAATAGATCGGATTCCACATTTTCTTTGGGTGTTTTCCAGCTTCAGCTATCTCTTTCCTTGACTTGAATTAGGGACAGCCCCTTCTCTGAATGTAAAAGATTACATCATGCATTTCTAGGATCTATGTATCTGCTTCTTTTTCCTTGAAATCATTGGAAAGAGGTTACTGGGTGCACCCATGGAGTGCTTGCTAGGTGTCAAGCTCAGAGTAAGAAAAGTGAGTGCAGAGGAGAGGACTGTGCTGATTAGAAGGAACCAGATCCACCTCCATATTAGAGTCTGCACTACTGCTTCCCAGAAAGACTTCTCTGGGCTCTAAAGTAGGTCTCTGTGTTTGCTTTCCTCAATACCCTCCATCCTGCTTCACAAAACAGCACAGACCAGCACAAGGGGTTTCGGTGTCTGTGAGAAAGGAAAGACCCAGGCTGCACCCCAGGCTATATCCCAGTCCCTAAACAAGAGGATGGGGGAACCTGCATATAGACAGGACTCATGGATTCCTTCCTTGGTGTGAGAAGCTGCTCTGGCTTTGTTGTTCTCCCTTCCCCCTCAATGGAATCTTGGTCATCACTCTTGTTCAATGGGTCTATGAGTCTCCTGTATCTGTGACTATTTTTCCAAGTCACCTATAGTTCTTTTGGGCCTTGATGAAGTCTAAATAAATGTTAGGTGCTAGCTGTCCTCCATACCAGTTCTTCTCATGTATTAGATATGAACTTTTCCTTCTCTTTCCCTTTCCCTTTTCTTCCCTTCTTTCTTTTTTCCATACTAAAGACTGAACTGAAGGTCATTGCACTAAGCTAATATACCCAGTACTTTAATATTTTTTCTTTTGAAGAAGACTTTACCTCTAAGTGTTCCAGTATTGTGATCTCCCTGCTTCAGACTGCAATGCAGCTAGGATTGCTGGTGTGCACCTGGAGAGGAAGTAATTTGCAGTAGATCTGTGAGAAGAAAGAGAAGTCATTTTAACAGAATTCAGTGTTAATAAGTGAGCCTCTGCCGTGTATCACACTCAAGTTTGCAGATCATTCAATCCTCACAGAGATCTGTGAGGCAGATGTTTTGTTCATAGTTGGCACTGAAGTTTACCCCATCATCTCCCCATTTCCTCCCCCCAGCTTCTTATAACCTTATTCTACTTCCTGATTCTATAGGTATAACTCTTTTCAGTGTACATGGAAGAGACAATGCAAGCTTTGTCTTTCTGTGTTTAGCTCTTGTCACCTAGCATAAGGTCCTCCAGAGTCATGTATGCTTTTCCTTCATAGCTAAATAATATTCCACACAGGTACCACAATTATTTATCCATTCAACTACTGATGTAGTACTGAAGCTGCTTCCATATCTTGGTTATTTATAAACAATAGTGCAGTGGACATGGAGTGAAAATGTCCTTTTGAGATACTGACTACATTTCCTTTAAATCCAGAAATGAGATTTGCAAGATCACATGTTAATAGTTCTATTTTTATTTGAATCTTTATTAGTACGTTTTATATATACACATTACAATTACACTCAACATTTAGGACTTTACCAGTATATGACATGACTTAATTCTCATTTTTCCATTTCCCCTACCCATCTTCTAACCCCTGCTTCTATATACACAAGCTTTGTTTCCTTTTCTACCATCAAATTTTTTTCTTTCCCCTTACAATAACCCTTAAACTCTATTTCCCTTTGAATATTTACTATTTCACAATATCTGTCATGCATTCTAGAACTCATTTACATCTTCAGTTTCTCATACCATAGAAAAGATATGACATTTACATATCTGTGACCTATTTGCTTCACTTATGGGTACGTCCTGAAGGTATGTCCATTTGAGTATGAATGACTCAAACTTATTATTTTTGATGGAAGAGTAATACTCCATTTTATTTTTTAAAGAAAAACATCTTTTTTTATCCAGTCTACAGTTGATGGGCATTTGGGTTTTTTCAAAGATTTAGCTATCACAAACTGAGCTGCTATAAACATGGATGCACATTTGTCACTGTATTATGAATCTTGTAATTCCCAGCAGGGGAATAGCAGGGTCAAATGGAACCTCTAATATTAGTTTGCTGAGGAATCTCCACACTGATCTCCATAACGGTTGTACTAGTCTACATTCCCACCAACAGTAGAGAAGTTTTCCTATTTCTCCACAACCTCACCAGCATTTGTTGCTGGCTAATTTTGAAATAGCAGCTATTCTGTGTGGAGTGAGATGAAATTTGTGTTGTTTTCATATGCATCTCTTGAATGACCAATTATGTCGAGCATTTTTTCATATACTTCTTAGCTGCTTTTACATCTTCCTCTGAAATGTGTCTTGCTCATTTCAGATGCCAGTTTTTGAATTGGACCTTTAAATTGGGGGGAGATGATATTTTTTAAAGCTAGTAAGGATTTTTTTGCCCATGTTGTTGGTTATCCTTTCGCTCTGCTGCTAGTTTCTTTTGCTGTGCAGAAGATTTTTAATAAGATGAGATGCCATTTGTTGTCTTTGTCTGCTAATTCTCATGCTATAGAGGTTTTGTTCATAAAGTGTTTCCCTAAGCCAGTGTCTCCAAGAGTTTTACCTAACCTATTTTGCAGCAGATTTAGAGGTTCTGTTTTAATACTTAGGTCACTAATCCACTTTTATTTTAGTTTATTACACAGTGAAAGAAATGGATCTACCTTCAATCTTCAGCAGATTAAGGCCCAGTTTTTCTAGCACCATTTGTTAAAGAGGCTATCTTTCCTCTGCTGAGGATGTTTGGCTCCTTTGTCAAAAATAAGGTGGCTTAGTGTATTTGGCATTGTTTTGGATCATCTAATCTATTCCATTGATCCTCAGATCTGTTTCTTTGCTGTTTTCATCACAGTGGCTTTGTAGTGAAGTTTCAAGTTGGGGAAAGTGATACTCCCTGCCATGTCTTTGTTTCCTAGAATTGCTTTTGCTATTCTAGGGCTCTTGTGGTTCCAGATGAATTTTTGAATGAGTTTCTCTAGATCTGTGAAATATGCTATAGGGATTTCAATTGGGATTGCATTGAACCTATATAGTAACTGTGAGAGTAAAGCCATTTTGACGATGTTGGTTCTTACTAACCAGGAACAAGGGATGTCTTTCCATTTTCTGATATTTTCTTTAATCTCCTTTTTCAGAGTGTTATAATTTTCAGAGTAGAGGTCCTTTACCTCCTTTGTTAGATTGATTCCTAGATATTTCAGTTTTGGGGGTTCTATTGTGAAAGGAACTGACTCCTCAATTTCTCTCTCAATAAATCTGTTATTTGTGTATAAAAATGCTATTGATTTTTTATCACTGACCTTGTATCCAGCTATGCTACTAAATCTGGTGATTAAATCTGGCAGTTGTTTAGTGTGGTTTTTAGGATTTTCTATGTTATCATGTCATCAACAAAAAATGACAGTTTAACTTCTTCCTTTCCTATCTTTATTCCTTTTATTTCTTCTTCTTGTCTAATTGCTGTGTCTAATGTTGCTAGCACTATATTGAACAGGAGTGGTAAGAGTGGAAAGCCTTGTTTTGTTCCTGATTTTAGTGTGAAAGGTTTCAATCTTTGACCATTTAGAATGATACTGGTTTTTGATTTCTCATAAATAGCTTTTATTAAGTTGAGAGGAAGTAATTTCTTCTCTTGGATTGTTCCCTATATGAGGATATAGTGTCCTTCTTTGTCTCTCTTAATTAGTTTTGGTTTGAAATCTACTTTATCTGCAAATAGGACAGTGACTCCTGCTTTTTTGCAGTTTCCTGTCACATAGAGAATTGTATTCTATCCTTTAACTTTCAGTCTGTGGCTTTCTTTCTAAAGTAGGTTTATTCCTTGTAGGCAGCATATTGTAGAGTCTTATTTCTTAATCCATTCTGCCATTCTGTGTCTTTTACTTGGCCCATTGAGGCCATTGATATTAATGGTTATGGCTTATGTGGCCTGATTAATACCTGTCATAATGTTTTCCTGTTCTTGGCTTTTTATTCTTTGCTTTCCCCTTTCCATTCAGTTTCTTGTCTTGCCCAATGAGTTCACACTGCTGGGTTTCATTAGTTTGTGACCTTCACTTTTTTCCCCCAAGATATTCTGTAGAGTGTTTTGGAGGGCAGGTTTGTAACTGAGAAGTTCTTCAGGTGTTCTTTGTCATATGCCTAGGTGTAGATTTTTTTTTTTTTACATATATCACAGCCTTTTGAATTCTTAAATGCCTCATTTATTTGTATGTCCAATTCTTTTCCTTTTTCTGTGAAATATTTTGCCATTATATCTGTGAACAGTATTTTTTTTTTTTTTTGAGACAGGGTCTCACTTTGTAGTTCAGGCTGGCCCTCAGCTCATTATGTAGCCCAGGCAAGCCTGGAACTCAGCAATCCTCCTGCCTCTGCCTCTTGAGTGCTGGGATTACAGGCATGAGCCACCACACCTGGCACTGTGGTATGTGGTATTAATGGCTGGTGGGTGTGAGTCACCACGCCCAGCATTGTATGTGGTTACTGGGATTGGACTCAGGGCCTTGTGCTTGTGAGGCAGGTGCTGGACCACTGAGCTAAATCTCCAGCCCCACAGTACTGTTTTTTTTTTTCTTTTTAATATCTTTGCACTGTCTCCTGCTTCTTCAGTGACTCCAATCATTCTTATGTTATTCTTTCAGTTGTCTAGGAGCTTTTGGATTGATTGCTCTTGGTCCCTTCCCATTTTCCAGAAGTTATTCCTTTCCTGTTCATTGGCTATGATCCTGTGTTCTAGGCCTGAAATTTGGTTCTCAGCTTCATTCATCCTACTTCACAAACTTTCATTCTAGTGTTTGAGCACCTGGAACTCTGCTTGAGGCTGTTTAAAATATTCCATTGTTTTAGTTATCTGAGATTCTATAGTGTTCTTGATCTCTTGTTTAATGAATTCTTTCACTGTGGACAGCATCTCTGTTTTCATCTCAGAGATCAGTTCTGATTTCCATTTTAGTAGTTCTGTTTTTGTTACCAGTTCAGAGAGTCCTGGTGATTGAGCTTCATTTTTGTTCCATTTCTCTTTTTCCTGAGTTCTCCTGTGGTGATCATCTTTGTGTCTGGGTTTTTGAATTTTTTCTCATTTCTATTGTGCTGGTCAGTGCTGCAAGTCATGGCATGACCTAAACGGTCCCTACCCAGACTTGTCCAAACAGGAGTGGAGGTCCCATGAGCTTCTTGTCTGAAACCTATGACAGGAAGGCTGCAAGCCCACATTGGAAGTCACTGCATGATCTCCATGTCACTTACCCAGACTCTCCAGCAGAGGAAAGGATGTCCCCCAGGCTTCTGGTCTAGATGCAATGACAGGAAAGCTGTTAGCAGCAGAAGTCAGTGCACTACCTCTGTGGAGCTTACCTAGGCTCACCCAAACAGGAATGGAGGCCCCATGGACTTCTGGTCTGGATCTGATGGCAGGCAGGCTGCTAGCAGGTGGCAGAATTCATTGCTAAACCTCCATCGTGCTTACCCAGAGTTGCCCATGGGGAATGGAGCTATACAGGACTTCTGGTCTGTATCCAATGGTGGGGAAGACTCCTACCAGACAGCAGAAGTTACTGTGTAGCCTCCATGGCACTTACCCAGATTTGCCCAGGGGTAATGGAGTGCTCACGGGGCTCTGGCCTGGATCCAATGGTGGGCAGGCTGTTAACAGGCAGCAGAAGCCACTGTGCACCTCTGCAGTGCTTACCCAGACTCACCCAGGGGGAATGGAGCTCCCACAGGGATTCTGGTCTGAATCCAATACTAGTTCTACTTGTAATCTTTGAAGAATCTCTTCACCATTTTCCATAATGGATATGTTGACATATTCTCACTAGTAGTATGTCAAGTCCCCCCTTTCCTGCATCCTTGCCAGCACTTGTTTGTTCCTGTTTTTTCATATTAACTCTCTTAACATGTGTGAAGTGGTACCTTGCTGCAGTTTTGATTTGCATTTCCCTGATGATTATAGATAATGAATATTTGTCCATTCCCACTGGCCATTTCCATATCTTTTTGGAAAAATGTCAATTCAGGTCCCTTGTTCTACTTATTACCTATGTCACTAGTTTATCTGGTTTATGCAAATATGTAGGACAAATTCTTCCACATAGCACAGACTTAGTAAGTGGTAGTTCTTGTGATGTCAGTATTCTTGAGGAGGAGGACATGGAAATCATTCCACTGAGGAACATTAAAGCACCTGTTGCTCAGCTCCAAGGAGAGAACTACATCAAAATAGTTTCCATACAAGCCAGAGTCTTTGTGTCAGGCACTGTCTTCCTTCCTATGTCCTGGTGTGTCTAGTGTGCAGGAAGTGGGCAATGTCCAAATGCAGCAAATAGGAAGTTGTGCCAAGAGGGTAGATAGCTTGGGGTTATCCCAGGTCAAGGAAGCCTAGCTCTGTTACTGGTGAAGCTGGCCCACCTCACAGATACTGGTTTACTCATCTGGAAAGTAAGGTAAAAGTGTTGTGTGTCAGGCACACAGCTTAACTGTTCTTATGTGTGTTTGTAGGTAAATCCAATACCAGTGCATCCAGATGAGTGAGAGTGTTATGAAGTGGCCATCGAAAGGCAGCAAGGTCTCCCCTCAAGGAGGAATCTAATAAGTAAGGGGAGACTGTAGGAGAGGGGTGCTTAGGAGGGAGTCTTCAATGCCCTGGAAGCCCAGGGACTCAACACAGAGAAGGAACTTAGCTGGGGAAGCTACAGTGCTTTGGAGCACAGGACCTTTCTCCTAAACCCCAACTTCCTCTCTGATACTAAGAAAGCTGAGCATCTACTTTCTAATTTCTTGTTGCCATATTGACCTTCTGGTGATTTCCATAACATCAGGCTAGCTGTCATTTGGATATTTGCAAATGGGTTTTGATCACTTTTTTCATGTTTTAAAGGTGTGTGTGAATAGAGCCTCTTAGGCAAGAAGATTCAGGGGAGGATCTTATAAAAATACATACATGAATATGTACATGTCATAGGGACTATGCTTTTTGTACTATCTACTTTTTCAATTTGGGCTGGTAGAAGAAAGAAGGCCTTTGTAATGGTAAGTTAATGTTCCCTTTTCTAGCACTTAGACCACATCAAGCTGTGTTTTCCTTCAGGGGTGAGACATGTAATTCTCTCTAGCACCAGTCATTAAGGACTAAACATCCTGATGGAGCTGAAAGAAAAGGGGGTGAGATATCTCCAAAGCAAGTCATACTCATCTTTTCTTTAAATAGTTTTGGAATAAGAAACAAGAAACACAGAAAAATGTGATATATTAACCTCATACTGTTTCAAAGGCAAATGTTCTCTTGAAGTAGAAGTGATTTTCTCCTATTGTGCGATTGCTATGACTTGCAAAGTCAAGTGGTTTCTTTCAGCAGGGATGTTACATGACAAACTTCCTGGTTTTCTAGGTTGTGGTATATGGTTTTTTTTTTTTTTCTCTGTGGTCTTCTGACAAACGTGATTCATTGGTTTATGAGTGGATGCTGTCACTCATTCCACAATATCTGCCAAGTATCTAACATGCAGAGGGCAGCCCTGAGAAGGGTCACCAGAACCAGATGAGAACATGTATCAGCTACAACAATGAAGGGTTCTCAACACAGGGTTATGGACTTGGAGCAGGGGACCCCATCTGGTTTGTGCTCTCAAGGGCTTTCTAAGAGGCAGGCACTGAGCTGGCCTTTGCTGAATAAGAGAGAACTGTCAGCAAGGTCTTGGTGTAGAAAATGATAGGAAAGAGTGCATGTCAAGCCACAGGCAAGGAAGTGTGGTGGTTTGTGGATCAAAACTGGAAGGCAGAGCCATTCTAGAAGCAGTGGTCATTAATTAAATGCTACTTAGTGCCACAAATGACAGAAAGAGGCACAGTCCTATGACTCTTCAATAGATTAAGGCTTCCACACATTTAAGATAATTGCACGTGAGCTTAACCCACATATAGATTGGGTGTTATTCTCCAGCATCAGAACAGCATTCAACATTCCATTCTCTTGTAACCAGCAGTGCAGCTGAAACATCCTTTTCTTGTACTCCAGATCCGTGACAATCTCATTACCAAGAATAGCAGCTTCTAGAGAAAAATGGACAAACTTATCATGCATGTAAATCAACACTCAGTGGCTTAAATAAACAACCACTCAGTTACATTTCTTTTGGCTTTAGAGTCAGTAACAAAAGAAGTTCCTGGGAACTTTTGTTTGAAGCTAAAAGCAAAGATCAGAGGGATAGGCAGAATGGAAAAGACATTTCTCACATAGTTAAAATATCAGTTCTGTGAAGTAAGGGGAACATTTCTGAACACCTAGGGTAAAATATTTGGCTGCAGTGTCTGAACAGGTGTCCCCATCACCTGGAGAGGAAACCAGAAAGGGAAAAGTTAACAAGCACAAGACCTATTTTAGCACTTGTCTACTCAGGACACTTAAAAGTATTGTCACTGTTTTACAGGTGGCTTTTAAAACTCTCCCTAGTGTATAGTGAATTTCCTTTTCTTTATTATATTATTTTTTTAACCAGTGCATGCTTGAATTTCAGAATAGTGATGTTTGTCTTGGGGAATTGGTTCACACCTATAGCACATCTGTGTGTTTTCTATCCCTTTACTACCCTATCCCTTTCCATACTTCTCCCTGACCCTCTTCTTTGCATTTAGTCACCTACTTTCTAGTGCCCTACACTCATGCCTTTATTTTAGTCATCTTTATTTTGAGTTTCTCATATAAGAGAAAGGCCATGATATTTAATTTTCTGAGTATGGCTTATTATGCTCAACCTGATGGCCCCAAGTTGAACATGGATGGACCATGAGGTTTCTTTCTCCTTCCACATAGGGAAACTGTAACACCTTGTTCTTGGCAGAGGATGTTGTGAGTGAAATACAGGTGGCAAGGCAGAGGGTGTTAGGGGGTACTGATCTCTCTGTTGGCCCTTTGTAAATGTAATAACCATGGTAATAGCTCATGGTTAGTCCATAGTCATGGATCCAAAATAGGGCAGTATGGCAGAGGGGCATCAGAGAGAAAAAAACTGTTTATGGCATGGCAGAGAGAAAGCCATAAGTAGCAAGCATCAGAGGCAACAATGAAACAAACCTCCTTTCCTCTTTTATCTCAAGTAGGTTACAAGCCTTTTGAGTGGTTCTACCCTCACTTAGGGTGGCCATTCCCATTATGCACACCTAGAGCTGTGCTAAACCAATCAGTGAACTAATTTAATATCACACAACCTTACTGTCAGTATGATACAATCTAGATCCAGGCAGTTCCCAAAAGTTCCACCTATGAGGTAATGAGGCTTTGGAGGGTCTTCTACATACAAGCTATAACAGCCAACCTCACTGGCCTGTAGCTGTGAGCTGAGGGGCATGCCATGCTCCCTGGGGTCTCAATAGAGTTCTAGTATATAAATCCCATTCTTTCAGTAAACAGAAAGAGAGGTAGTGCTGGCACATAGGGAAGGTTCTCAAAGGGTTTTGATTTGCTTTGAAGTTTATATTATAGACTTTTGTTGGCTACACTTATCAAAACCCAAGCTAGACCAAGTAGTGCATGTTCAGACTGAGTACTTACTGATCTCATGGGTGCACTACATAGGAACTCTGTTTATCTGAAGGCATTTGGGCTTCTGCAGAAGATTCTGCAAAAGAGAGGTAAAATGTCCCAATTTTTAAGTTAGAACTCGACTATAGAGTCATTAGTAACTTTGTAAAAAGAGAAATTGTATTTTACATTTAGATCTGTTATCACAGTTAAATGTAAATACTTCTGTGGACTTAATACATGCTATAGGATATATATTCTAATTATTTTCAAATTAAAATAACATGCCTCTCCTGGGCATGTGTTTATTGTTTCTTGCAGAATGTCTTCCTTGATCACCTGTCCACTCAAGATAAAATGACTCTTAGATCTGATTCACATTTTGCAGGAACTGATTTTCCTAGCTTGGGTCTCATGAAACTGATGAACTACAGCCAAAAGGATTGGATCATGTAGGAGCATCAGATAGCATCCATGCACCTTTGAAGGGAAAGACACCATCCACCATAAAGCAGGTTGAGTCATTGCAGAGAATGGGAAACATGTATCCCATTTAGCCATGGTGATGGTGAAGATAAAAAGATATTGAAGGATGCAGACACACTAATCATAGTGATTGAAAGCATTAAGTGTGGGAAACAGATTTCAGCCTCTGTTCTCTCAACCTCCTTGAATGCATGGTGTAAGATCTCATTGGGAATGTAATAACTGATTTGAGAGGATTATATAACCATTCTAAGAGATAATACTGACCTAAGGCATGGTGTCTGCAGGCCGAGAAAGAGTAGAATAAAGGCCTCATTGCACCTTTGCGTTAAAACTTTACTAGAGAGGATCTTTTTGGAATAATTAAGTGGACAAGGGTAGAAAGAGAAAGATGTGGAGAGGCAGTAGATAGCAAAAATAACATAAGAGCATAAGGACCAGCAAGAAAGATGGTAGACAGAGAGAGCATGGTGGAGCATGCCCCTCTCCTCCTCCAATAAATTGTAAAGAAGACAAGAAGCTGCTGCCTAACTTAAAAAAAAAATTCTTATTGTGTAAAAAAAATTTACATCTATATAAATGTATTTTTTTTTAAAGACAGGGTCTTGCTTTATAGTTCAAGCTGGCCCTGAGCTCACTATGTAGCTCAGAAAAGCCTCAGACTCAGCCATCCTCCTGCCTCTGCCTCCTGAGTGCTTGGATTACAGACTTGAGCCACTAAGCCTGGCATTTGTGGTATGTGGTACTGATTACCCATGGGTGTGGCCACCACACCCAGTATTGTCGTCCTTGGTTACCAGGCATCTAACCAGGGACCTTGTGCTTATTAGGCAGGTGCTGGAACAACTGACCTAAATCTCTGGCCCTGTGTGTATGTATTTTACTCTAGGGTCACTAAATTACTGCCCTAAATACTGTGCATCCCCTTACTTAAAACTCTAACTTCAAGCTGCTTTTTCTATAAGACTCCTCCTCATCAATCTCTAAATCCTAGACATAAGGCCCTGACAAAGACAAGCAGGTAGGAAAAAGAAAAACAAAACAAAACAAAAAGGCCCACCAAAAGGAATGTACACATAGGCAATAGTGTGCAAATTAAGGTTTTGTGGCCTGGGATCCATCCAAAGACAGTCCAGGGAAGCTATCAGACTGTGACAAGTTCTGGGTGCCCACCTTGAGGGAGGGGTCTTTAATCCTAAGAAAAGAAACTAAGTACAAAAGCTTATGGGAATGCTTCATTTTCTGGACCCTTTGCTGTCTTTCCCAGACAGCTTGTTTCTGTCTTCTGCTTTTTTCTTCTGTTCGGATAGTGTCTTCATTTCTTAAACCCTATCCTTCTAATTCATAATTGATGCTGAGTTTTTGATCCCTGCTGGCTGTGCACCTTGGATATGACATTAAGCACTAGAAGAAGAATTATAAAAGAATTATTTAAAAAACTAAACTCACAGTGGATACGAAACTTAAACATTAAAACAGAAACAATAAGCCTGTTGGAAAACAGGCTAGGTAAAACTCTTGGAGACATTGGCTTAGGCAGAGACTTTATGAATAAAACCTCTATAGCACAAGAACTAGCAGAAAGAATCAACAAATGGGATCTCATTCTACTGAAAAGCTTCTTCACAGCCACAGAAGTCGCTGGCACTGCTAGAAGACAACCAACAACATGAGAAAAAATCTTTACTAGCTGTGTATCAGACAAAGGGCTATTATCTACAATATATAAATAACTCAAAAAGATCAGTCTCCCCAAGTTTAAAGACCCAATTCAAAAATGGGCATCTGAAATGAACAGACACTTCTCAGAGGCAGAAGTCAAAGCAGCCAAGAAACATGAAGAAATGTTCAACATCACTGGTCATTCAAGAGATGCAAATGAAAACAACACTGAGATTTCATCTCACTCCATAAAGAATGGCCGCGATCACAAAATCAACCAACAATAAATGCTGGTGAGGCTGTGGGGAGAAAGGAACCCTTCTCCACTGTTGGTGGGATTGCAGACTTGTGCAACCATTGTGGAGATCTGTGTGGAGATTTCTCAGAAAACTAGGACTAGGGGTCCCATTTGACCC
>PVIC010048677.1:0-13506 GCA_004025085.1 Thryonomys swinderianus
AATGAATTTTTAATATCTCTGGGTAATCAGAGTTTATAGGCATTCTACAGTTGTCACAACTTTAACTGAAATTTTAGTTTTTGCTTAGCATTAGAAGTTAGCTGTCAGAAACTACGAATGACTTCCTCAGATTTATGACTTGCTTGGACTTAAAGATATCTGCCCTGCCCTGTAGGATCAACTACTGGGGTTATTGCGGATAACCACCCTATTTTATATATGCTAGAATTTTGGTGTGAAGTCTTTGTGTCAAATAAAGATGTGGCAAGCTCAGGGCATTGGCCCTTTTCTTCAAGGTTCTGATTTTGTTGTTTCCTGGTTGTTAATCCTTTTGCTGTGGGACTCATGGAGATCTGGAGTTTGCTATCAGGGTTCTGTCTCCATCCTCTTATCTGGTCTCCCACAATTAGCCTTAAATATTCCTTATTTTAGGAATTAACCACAGTTAGATCAATATTATGTATGTGTGTGCACACAATTTTTTATCAAAAATATTATGCTAAACTAAACAAAGAAAAGAACACATTAAGAAAAAGAAGCTGTATTTATATTTCTGTAACACTCTGTACACTTTAAAAATTATACAAACTAGCCGGGCGTGGTGGCTCACTCCTGTAATCCCAGCACTCGGGAGGCAGAGACAGGAGGATTGCTGAGTTCGAGGCTTGCCTGGGCTACATAGTGAGCTCAGGGCCAGCCTGAACTACAAAGCGAGACCCTGTCTCAAAAAAAAAAAAATACACACTAAATTATCAAGCCATAAATAAAGATAAATATTTTGTAATTGGCTAATTTCATTAGAATTATATTAAGCCTTTCATAGTTAATACTAACTTTCCTTACATCTTTGTTATGCCTTCATTATATTTATGTAATTAGTTAAAACATGCCTATTCAGGTATCTAATTAATAACATTTGAATGAGAAAAGAAATAGTATTGAGAAAGAGTTAACATTTGTTTTGCATGTGAAGTATAGGAACATATGTAGGCAGTCATAAAGTGTCTAAGCAACTTATCATAATCATGATAATAGTAAAGATTCCTTGCTCTAAAAATTTGAGTTTTGGACCAGGGTTTTAGCTCACTGATTTTGGTGCCTGCCTAGCAAGTGCAAGGTGCCTGGTTTGGTCCTGCTAACCATATATAACTATACATGGTATGGTGACTCATACCTACAAGCAATCAGTACCACATACCATAGTGCTAGATGTGGTGGCTCACACCTGTAATCCCAGCACTCAGGAAGCAGAGGCAGGAGGATTGCTGAGTTTGAGGCTCGCCTAGATTACATAGTAAGCTGAAGACCAGCCTGCACTACAAAGTGAGACCCTGTCACAAATAATTAATTAATAACCATAATAATATATTATGCTTTTTTATTTTTGAGTTCGAGTTATATACAAATGGATTTTTATAAAGATTTGGGGGCCGGAGATTTAGTTGAGTGGTTCCAGCACCTGCCTCGCAATCACAAGGTCCTGAGTTCAATCCCCAGTAACCACATATAATGTTGGGCATGGTGACTCACACCCACCAGTAATCAATACCACATACCACAGTGCCGGACATGGTGGCTCACGCCTGTAATCCCAGTACTCCAGAGCCAGTGGCAGGAGGATTGCTGAGTTCGAGGCTTGCCTGGGCTACATAGTGAGCTCAGGGCCAGCCTGAACTACAAAGTGAGACCCTGTCTCAAAAAAAAAAAAAAAAAAGTTAATGAATGAATGAATGAACAAAATGTACTATAATGCTTGCTTCTAAACCAGTGATCTATGATGTTTAAAAAGTATATATCAATAGCTAAGAAATCTACCTTGAAATCATGATTGAGAAAGTTAGACCATATTTAAGTCAAATTGACATTATCATGACATAATTATGACTGATATGTACTCAATTATATCAAGCCCATATGCCAATAAATCTGTGAGATGATTTGTGATATGTATTGAAATGAAATGTTAACTAATGGGGAAAATATGTTAAATTCTTTTCAGATGTTTTCAGATGAAATATATTTTGTGGAAATATTCAGAATATGCAAATGATAGAATATGAGAGCTTCTCTGATAATTTTCATTAAATTTAAAATGAAAACAAACAGCTTAATGTTTTTGTTTGTTCATAAGATATTTTGATTCTTATACTTTGATGCTTAAACAAGATTGCACTGGGGATTTTAGGTTGCATTTAAGCCATTTAATAAGTAAAAACTGGAAACACTGGTCATAGTAAATCTGTTTCTTTGGAAAACTGCACTAAATTCATTTATTTTATTCTAACTTCTTTCTGCAAAACTATGATTAAATATCCCTTGCTCTGTCATTTTCAACTCTAATGCTGGTAGAGGAGTCATAAACATAAGGTCCTATTTAAACTGATGTAGGAACATGAAAGCCACTTAAATAATATGTAGGCTCAGGCCACTCAACTTGCTGCTTCAGCTGGTCAGCCCTGAGCTGTACTTCAATCTCACCTCACTTCCTCTGCTTCTTTTCTTTCTTCATTCTTGCTTGTCAGGGTGGTTTTCATTCTCATTCACCATTTTGTTTTAACCAGTATTTCCAAGTCCCTTAATTTCCAAAATAATAGGTCATCTTTTCCTTGTTGGAGACATTATTTGAAAGTGACTCTTTTATCTAAGTGTTATAGTTCTTGCTTGGAACTGTCTAAAGTTTAAGCAAACTTTTACGGTCAAATTTGTTTTTCCTAAGTGAGAATCATCATTAGGTTTATTTGATATTTGTTAAGATCTCAAATCATCAAAAGGAATTATTCTGGTATTTGTTTATTTCAGTGAGTACATATTGAAATAAAATTCTAAAATCCATGTAAACCTGTATTTAATTCTGCTTGGACATAGATGTGGTCCTTGATCTTTAGGATCTTGATTGCTGGTCACACTCCTTTACAATAGATTCCTTGTAGTAAGTTCCACTGGTATCTAACCAAATGCGTGCTGCCACCAGCAAGGACCAAAGATGCTCATTTGTAGGGTCTGGTGGTTCATTTAAATTCATTAATTGAAGAAAAGGACCAAGCATGTTTTTCAGTGTCAGGACCAATATGAACAAAGATAAATCATAAAATTTTCCCTTTCTTGACATGTTTCTGATCTGTTGCTGGAAAACGATGGAAATTCAAATATTTGTAGTTTTTATAAAATCAAATTAGAATCTCAAAAAGCCAAGTAATGAAGATAAAAATCTCAGGAGCGATGATTCCCTACTTAATGTTATTGAAAGCTAACAGAGAGAATATACAAAATAATTTTGCTGGCGGGGGACAAGTCAGTTTGTACTAAGCATTATGATAATTTTGGGGGAGGACATTAGCCACTGTAAAAGATAGGAAGCAGGCTTTTAGGTTTACAGGCTTTGGAAACATCAAAGATATTAACTGCCAAAAATATTCTCTTTGTGTTCATTTTTCCTGAACTCCAGTTTCCTGTTAATAATCTAGAGGCTTAATATGTTAACATTTCATTCAGTGTTCTGACACTTTAATTTGATTAAATACACTATTTTTATTTAATTAATGCATTCAATTATTCATTTAAATAATTGTAATAAATAATGCCAGATTCAGTCAGATGAACCAAGTCTTTTTTAATTTTTTTCCTGTGTAATTGTATCAATATAATCTAAATTTACACAATGACCATGCTCATCATAGGGAATGTGTACCTTTATGTGATATATCTTAATTTCTTTTTTTCTTCATTCCCTTCTCCCTTCATCCTCTCTGCCTCTTTGTGAAATAGAAAATATTCAAAGGGAAATGTTGGAGAGGGCTGAGTAATGAAGGGTAAAGAAAAAATGTGTTGATAATAAAAAAATGGAAACAAAGCTTATGTATATAGGGGGTACAGGGTTGTGGGGTGGGTAGGGAATGGGAAAAATGAGATTTAAACCCTGTCATATACTTTTACAAATTCCCAATATTGAGTGGGATATGATGTAAATATACAATGTACCAATAAAGATAATAATAAATTTAAAAAAGAAGAACCTGATATGAATCTATTAAACTCACTATCTATGTAGTTTGAGGTATGGTATGCTCTTTTCTAGGCCCTGCGCTATGGTCTCTATAATGGTCCCTCCAACACTTTTTGTTTGCAGTAACGGGGATCGAACTTGGGCCCTTGTGCGTCCAAGATTCGTGCAGTACCACTTGAGCTGAATACCCATCCCCTGCCCCAGCACTGTTATGGTGATACTCAACCCTAATATCTTGCTAGTAAGAGCTCGGGCCTTTGGAAGATCACAAACTCTTAAAAATAGAACCTTTGTGATCAGCATCAGTGAACATTATAAAGAGATCTTTGAGAAGTCTCTGATTCTTCCTACCACACAAGGATGTAATAAAAAAAGCTGTTACTAATACCTTCATCGTGGACTTCCCAGCCTATTTCACGAGATATGAACAATGCATTTACATTGTTTACTAATTATTTTGTTTACAGTGTTGTATTATAACAATGGGAATGGACTAAGATTCTCTAGAATTTTCATTTACAAAGAATGACAATGTTGACTATTAAAAAATTGAATATGAATCTAGAGTTAAATGTATTATATAGTTAATTATTTCATATACTATTTAAAATATGATTGTTAATTTAACAGTACAATGATTAAAACATTCCTAATTCAAGATCACTACTATAAAAGAACTGCCAATTAAAATACTAATATAAATTATACTGAAAATAATAGAGTACTTCTTAATTAAACAACATAATTTATGAGTTACTTGTGATTATTTTAGATTTGAATAAAATATTGTTAAATAAAAATGGTTGAATAAAAAGTATTGTTAAAATTTTACACCGATTTACATTTACAATGTATAATAATTTGCATTTCAAAACATCTATAAAAGATCAATATTTAACATAGAGAAGGTAAACATCTGAGACAGAAATGCCAGTTAACTTGTGTTAGTACACATTTCATGCATGTATCAAATGATCACATTGCACTACAAATATGTCCATATAGTGAATCAAATAAAACTACAAATTTATTTTTTAAATGTTGTATTGAGCACAAAGGTAGGACACATGGTAATATCAATTATTAAAAGTATCATTATTTTTCCAAGATAGGTTGCTTAATAAATTCAAAACATTTTCTCATGTAATTTCTGCATATTACCAGGGTTTTTTTTTTGAGGTTTACACATCTTTATTTAAAAGACAAAGAATACTAATGAATCTGTTTTAATCAAAACTGCTACCATGCTATTAATCAGTATTCAAAAATACACTCGAACATACACATCAATATGTAACTTTTTAGTTTCAAATTTTTCTTTATTGCAAGAAATCAATGAGAAACTATGCATTTGTCTTTGTAAAATAAATTTGTACTCAAAATCAGAATATCTACAATTTACATTTCAAAATATTATTACAGACAGGTTATCAAAAACACCCTATCATAAATTACCCTTAAAATATTCCCCTGAATTTTGAACATATTCTTTCACTGTTTCTAATTCTGAAATCTTCTTTCCTGAGTGTTTGATCAAAAATGCAGTGAGTTTTGTTGCCAGGTTTGTCTGTACAAATCAAATCTAATAACTGAGTGAAATCTCAGGGCGATAATACCAAGCTTTGACCTATCTCATTCAAATCTATTTTTACAGTACTTATTATCCTTATGATAAAGACGTCTTTTCCCTCAGCCTACATTCAATCATTCAGGAAATGCCTTTAAATAAATTCCAAATCTGTCACCAAATAATGAACCAATGGAGCATTATTTTACTAGAAGCCTGGCTTACTTTCGCAAGCTGTTCAAATATTTACTGAAATAGCACATTCTTACTGAGCCTGGACCACCATACAGTATTTGTAACTGTTACTAATTTGAACCACCAGTTTGATAAAATTGCCTCTGATATATTTTTCCCTGCTTCCAATCCTGCTTTTATTCTCTGTTCTCGATATGGCAAATGCAGAGATGCTGTTAATTATTGAATCATGCCATGCTATTCCTCATTTCAATCTTTACGTTCATTTTTGCCCCGGTTTTACTATTTTATAAATTTCATAAGATGGCTGATAAAATTTGATACGTTTTAAATTCTCTGACCTTAAATTCTACTGCTCTGATTTATTCCACTCAGCCTTTTCCCCATACCTCTACATAATCATTTTCCAAAGTCACATCTCCACTATTGCTTTATTCTGTATTCCTATGCTAACCATCCTCACGCACTTTCTCAAATAAATATTTAGATATCACTTTATTTCTGAAACATATTAGACTTATTATAAGAGCTTTCCCAGAATTCTACTTAATTTTCTCACAGTAATTTCTTAGTAACTTCATATAGGGTTTACTTACTTAGTTTACTCTTCAAAATATATTTCTTACTAGTCTACTACTAAAAGTATTTATATATTTATTACATATTTCTTAGCTCATGTTTCCAGCACATGAGTACATTTTCTGTAAAGAGTTAGTACATGTACATAATATATCTGAATTTCTTTTTTATTTTCCTGTTTTCCCTTCCCTCCATTTCTTGGTCTCCATCGATTTACAAAAGACCTTTCTTTGTATTTCCTATAATCTATCTGTCATTTGTCTTTATTTTTATTTAGGATTTCTCATATAAGAGAAATCACAATTCATGTTTGTCCATACATCTCTAATAATTCTCTCATACAACATATAGTTGCTTCTGGTTTTTATGCATTTCCATATATTTTGGGGGGTAAACATTATTATATTCATATGTAAAATAATTATTTAACAAGAATGTTTAATCAATGCCATTTCAGTAATTTTTTCTTCCTGCTTTAAAAGTTCCTTCCTTTTTTTAGTCTTTTTGATATTGGTGTGATCCCTTGATCACTTTTTTTTTGATATTTGCAGTATTAACATTTGGTTCTTTTTCTTTTTATACATTACATAGATATTTTCTTTGCGTTTCAGTGAGACAGCTAAATATCTTAAAAAGTGTGTTTCAACTTTACCACAACTGGTTTTGCTATTGGTAAGAAAAAGAGGAAATAAATTGTATGCAGCATTGGAAATATTGCATACTCAGGTCTGTTTGGTGGTGTTGATATGCTGTATATGTTCTATTGATACACTGTGTTCATAAAATCAGCTTTATTCTTAATAGATGAACATTTTGCTATATTTTACTTAAACTTACTGTATTGCAAATAAATGAATCACTAAAGAGTTATCTGTCCTCAACACATTTTTAAAGCTATTTAGTTCCTAAAAATAGCTCATTAATTTGATGCCACGGGTTGATATTTTAATGTGTTTTTAACAATAACAATTCGCTTTAATATTTTCTATTTTATGTTAAGCCTTTTTTTAATGAAATTTTAGCACCTGTTTATACTTTTTAAAATTAAAATATTTTTACTTAAGGATGATCTCTCTGCCCAGATCCATGGAACAACCTAGGCTTACTGACATTCAAACATTTAAATATTTTACCTAAATTCATTTCATGAACATTCTCTTTTTGCTTTCAAGTAGTGTAGCTTTTTGGAAATATTTATGCATGAGGATCTCATCAAATATAATGTGCTCACTATTGGTTAACTTCAATTGTCAAACTTGGATGTTACACTTATAGATCTCAATTATATAATGTTCAAGAGAGAATGCAAATATTTCAAATTTAAAAATAGAAATAATTTAAAAAGTTCTTTCTAGCCGGGTGTGGTGGCTTACACCTGTAATCCCAGCACTTGGGAGGCAGAGGCAAGAGGACTGCTGAGTTTGAGACTTGCCTGGACTACATAGTGAGCTCAGAGCCAGCCTGAACTACAAAGCGAGACCCTGTCTCAAAAAGGGGGGGGGGGAGTTCTTTCTACAACTTAAAAGCTTCCAAGGAAAAGTACAGAATTTTAAAATTAATAACTTTTTCTATTGTTTTTCAGCTGTTTTACTCTAGTTCTGTTTCAAGTTTTTCTTTAGCTTTGCTTTTAAAAAATGTAAACCATTGAAATATAACTTTAAAATTAATTTTGAAAACATTTACCTAAAGATGTCTTTCTCATTATGATATACACAGAAAATTCGGTATAATTGTAGGGTGTTTAATTCAATTTATCCATCTAATCTTCAAAGTCTAGACATGCATAAAAACAAACATTTTCATTTCTGGACATATTGGAACAGAAGTCAACATATCCCTTTCTTCCAAAGCTGTTAAATACCTGGACAAAATTTCTAAGAAAACATCTTCAATTCAATAATATACATTAAGTGATTATGATACAATGGATATAATGAATAAGTGAATGGTAAAGACTAACAGACTGAGTTGACTAGGCAAAGACAAGAATTTGGGAAGTGGTGTTGGTAAGAGAGAGCCTTAGACAGGAGACTAAACAGAATAGGAAAAGGTTTGCTCTTCTGTAGACAGAGTACTAATATCAAAAGTTATATAAAAATCTTAGAACATTAGACTCCTCCAAATAAAATGTTCAATAAAAAAATGAGAATCTGAAAGGAATAGACACTAAACAGAAAAAGTACAAATGGCTGATAGAGAAAGAAATTCTCAACATTGCTCAGTTTTTCTTTCCCATCTTTGCTTTTAACTCTATGAACCCTCTTCCTTGCTTTCCCTTTCCCTTTGAAGGTTTTCATTGCACAATAACTGTCATATTTTCGGACCCAATTTATACTTTCTGTTTCTCACACTAGAGATACGTAAAGTAATTACACATATGTCTTATTTACTGCACTTAGGAGTATGAGTTCAATATGAATTCAGTTATATATAAATGTCTCTAATTTGTCATTTATAATGGCTGAGTAATACTCCATTTTCCACTTGATAGGCATTTGAACTATTTCCAAGATTTAACTATTGCAAACTGTGCTGCTATAAACATGGCGGTGCATACATCACTGTGGAATGATGTTTTACATTCTTTCACTAATATACCCCACAAGGGAATAGCGGGATCAAATGGGACTTAATCCTAGTTTTTGAGGAATCTCCACACTAATTTCCACAGAGGTTGCACCAGGCTGTATTCCCCCCAACAGTGGAGAAGGGTTCCTATTTCTACACATCCCTACCAGCATTTGTTATTGATTAATTTTTTGATTGTAGCCATTCTTATTGGTGTGAGATGAAATCTTAGTGTCGTTTCCAACTGCATCTCTTGAAAGATCAGTTATGCTGAATGTTTTTTTTATATTTTCATGTATTTCATGTTTTCTTTGCTTTCTTTAATTTTTCAGCTGATAAATGTTCACATCAAATGCCTGTATTTGAATTGGTCTTTATTTATTTTTTTGGATTGTCTGATTTTGTTTTTGTTTTTGTTTTTTGTTTTTTGAGACAGGGTCTCACTTTGTAGTTCAGGCTGGCCCTAAGTTCACTATGTAGCCCAGGCAAGCCTCGAACTCAGCTATCCTCCTGTCTCTGCTTCCCGAGAGCTGGGATTACAGGCGTGAGCCACCACGCCCGGCACTGATTTTTTTTTTTAAGTTCTTTATATTCTATACTCATTCTTTGCCTGGAAAACAACAGGTAATTTTGTTTCCCAAAGTGTAGATTGTCTTTTTCCTATATTGGTGCTTCTTCTTGCTGTGCAGAAGCTTTTTAATAAGATGAGATCTCAGTTGTTGATTTTTTCTACTGGTTTCCCTGTTACTGAAGTTTGGTTTATAAAGTTTTTCCACCTGTCAAATTCTTTAAGAGTTCTACATAGCCTAAATTCCAGCAGGTTTAGTCTTTCTGTTTTAATATTCAGATGTTTAAACTACTTTAATTTCACTTTAGTATATGGTGAAAGATGTAGATCTAATCTTATTCTTGGTAAGTTGAAGTCAGTTCTTCCAGCACCATTTATTAAAGAGGCTATCTTTCCTCTATTGAGGATGTTTAGTTGTGTTTTCTAAGGTAGGTAGCTTAGTATGTTTGGCGTTGCTTCTGCATCTTCTAATTTCTTCCATTGGTCCTTGGGTCTGTTTCTTTGCTGGTACCATATTGTTCTTATCACAGTGGCTTTGTAGTATAATTAGTTTCAGGTTGGGGATTGTGATACCCTCTACCATGTCTTTGTTGCCAAGCACTGCTTTTGCAATTCTATCTCTTCTGCTTCTAAACAAATTTTTGGAAAGATGTTTTGGAAAGATGGCCATTTTAACAATATTGGTTCTTCCTACCAAAGAAAGGGGTGACTTTTCATCTTCTTTTCTTTTTATTTATATTTTTGTTTTTATCGGTACATTGTATATTCACATCATAGCATGATGATACTCAATACTGGGAATTTATACCAGTATATGACACAATTTAATTAGCATTTTTTCCCACTCCCCTACTCCACAATCTCCCACCCCCTGAATACATAAGTTTTTGTATCCCTCTTTTATTATACAAATGGGTGTACCTTCAGGGCATACTCATAAGTGAAATAAATAGGTCACAGATGTGTAAATATCATATCTGTTCTCTGTTATGAGAAACTGAAGATATTAATAAGGTCTACCATGTACGATGGTCATTGTGAAATAGAAGATATTCAAAGGTAAATATGGTAGATGTGTGAGTAATGAGGGAAAAGAAAAAAAATGTGATGGTGACTTTTCATTTTCTAATATATTTTTCTATCTGTTTCTTCAAAATGATTACAGAACACTTTCTAATATTACTTTCAATCAAACTTTAAAATTATAGCAGATATTTGATGTCATTAAATCTCATACTATCCTCTGAATATCTTGTTTTGGCCAATTTTTGCTGAAAATTTTTAGTTTTCTATCTTCATTTAATATTTTATACCTTATTTTTCAAATTATGACTGTATATTATAGATTATTAAAGCAAAATAATTTTATCAGGAATCTTTAATATTTGTATGTATTATGATTGAATGTAAGAAAATCCATTAGTATAATTTTCTATTAATGAGCTACATTGTTAGCACAGTTGAATATAATATTTTTTCCTTTTTTACTAGTGTTTTGGTGATAAACACTTTCAGTGTGAGTAGTATCTATATATTTCCTTATATATTGGAAATATATATAGTTTATATTTGATTCTTTTTTTTCCTCCCTTACTTACTGTCTCCTCATTTCACTAGATTCTTTTCCAAATTTCCCTTTTCTGTACCCTATTTTTTTTTCAGTACCAGGACTCAAAGTCAGGTCTTTGTGCTTCCAAGGTAAGCACAGTACCATTTAGCTAAATCCCCAGGCCCTATTTTGTTTCACTTTTTGAATAATATATACTCTGGTTTTGTCATGTAAGGGCAAACAGGTGTTACTTAACATTTTCTGTCTGATTTATTTCATTTAACATTATAGTTTCAAGAAGCATACGTTTTCATATAAATGGCTCAAATTTATCATTTTGCCAACTAGTACTACATATTTCTAAAGTTTTATCCATTGCAAGTAATTGAACAAATATTCTGTATACTGATACTCATTTGTATTAACATATCAATTACATAGGTAGATAGATTTTGCATGTTTCTTAATAACAAGTGAAAGTACTTAAATAGGAAAATTCTATACTTCTATCCTTTTCATGAAGAATTCATACTTGCTTTAATAGAATAGTATATTTAAACTAATGTGCAGAGATAAGAATAGATTTCAAAATATTTTTCTCATGTATCTTTGATATGATCTACACCCACTAAAATTAAACAAAACCTTTATCAATTTTTATTTATGTAGAACTGCATAGATTTCTAAACAATACAGAGAATTTATATCATGAAGTTCATACCTTATGTATTTTTTTTAATTAGATTTAGACTTTTGCTAAACCAGATTTAAATCAGAAAGATAGCAGTTGCAAATATTTCCCATGATAAATTATCTCATGTACTACTTATTTTCATGAATACCAATGAAAATAGTGATTCACATACTTATCTGTGAAAGAATTTTTCTTGGGAAAATAAGAACAAATTCTTGTTTCAAGTAAATTGAAACGTGTAGGAAAAATTAAAAAAATATATATTTTTACCTATCCTAGAAGTAAAGTGAAAATTTCTGATGAGCAGCAAAATGTATTCAAAATATTTTTCTGACACTAATATCCATAATTTCAACAATATTAGTACTTCAGTAATAAAACTACTTCAATAATAGTAATCATCATGTAATTAAATTTTTGTCATTATCTTCTGAATAATAATCACTTTTTCAATTTTTCTATAGTGCCTTTCCATTTTGTAGTATCTTGAATAATTTCTGGATCAATTTTATATAGAAATAGATTTGATATTTTTTGTGAGAGCCAGATATTTTGTTCTAAAAGAATCAAAGCAATCATGGATGTTGATAATTTGTTCTGTTTTCCTGTCTTCATCACATATTTATCTTCCTGTCTCCTTGGCTTGGGTGGAAATGGATTTTCCTCCGCATGCTACTTGACTATTTCAGTCAGCCAATTGTTTGAGTTTGGAAGTGTGAAGAAACAAGTATGCAGGAATAAGCTGTTTTTAGGGCATTAGGAGGCACATTGTCAAGAGCATCAGCAGTAGCAGACTGCACTGCAGCTGTTCTCCTACATTATATAATAAGATACTCATATTTTAACTATTGGCTTGTCATAAGCAATTAACAAAGTATGTAAAAATAACTTCAAATATTCAAAAATAAAAAAAACTTTTACACAAGTTGAAATGGACATACCATACAAAACTTCAAATTATTCTATCAAAATATTTAAAAACCTTATTCCACTCAATAGTTTTGTTAGACAATTCCTTCCTGTTGATTTCTTTACTGGTGCATATTTAAGCTATAAAATATATTGCATTATTATTCATAGGAATTATTATTATTATTATTATTATTATTATTATTATTATTATTAGACAGGGTCTCGCTTTGTAGTTCAGGCTGGCCCTGAGCTCAGTATGGTGCCCAGGCAAGCTGCCGTGAACTCAGCAATCCTCCTGTCTCTTTCTCCCAAGTGCTGCAATTACAGGTCTGAGCCACCACGCCCAGCATTATGGTATGCGGTGTTGATTGTTGGTGGGCGTGAGTCTCCACGCCCAGCATCATATGTGGTTACCAGGGATCGAACTCAGGACCCACAGAGCTAACCCTCTCGCCCATTCACTAGGAATTATTTCTGCATGAGTCAGGAGTTGACTTTTTTGGCCCAAATCTGTGAAATTTATGCAGTTGTTTTTAATATGATGCAATAACATTTCATTATGTCCATACTATTGGAACATGTATGTTTTGCCAGTTGAGTAACTAGTCTTTTTAAGAAAAAAAGTGGTTCAAGTGGTGGTCAGGTGTACTCAAAGAGAAAAGATGTCTACAAATTACATTGCTGCAAGTCAGAAGTATCTAAAATTTCAAAATATTTTTTAACATACAAAAATATGTGCTCATTTCTGCAGCCCATACACAAAAGTAAATGGCTTTTATCAATCACCAATATTGAATTTTAATAATTTACTTTAACTTGATTTTTTGGTATCTAACTGTAATTAAATATTGGTAGCCTACTTAGATGACCT
>PVIC010048678.1:0-13428 GCA_004025085.1 Thryonomys swinderianus
AAAAAAAAAAAAAAAAAAAAAAAAAAAAAAAAAAAGATGCGCCTCATAAGATTTGTTAGTCATTAACAGGTAAGTAAATTTTGATTGTGTAACAAATTTTATTATTCCAAACGTCAAAAAAGTGTCATGAATTGCGAACTTTTTGTAATTTTTTATTTGAAGTTCTGTCTAATTATTAAACTTCTATTTACTAAAATGGAAAGATGCAAGACAAAACTCTTTTTAGGCTAGGATTTTAAATTTGATTAGGAAAGACAATAATTCTCATGAAATAAATCACTTATCATAAATACAATCTAAGTAAATTGAACAACAAAAGAATAGTGAAACTTTAACTTCTTTCTTAAACATTTGGAATTCATTTGCCTAAATATGAACCACTGTGGACGAATTTTTATTTTTTTAAATTAAAGTAAAAAATAGATGCTATTGGTGAGTTTAGTTAAGATAGAATTCTTAAAAGCCAAAATTCAAAGGAAATTTGAATGAGGAAAAGTTAGTACCTAAGTAGCTGAAATCAATGTATTGAGGATTTGTTCTAAGACATTTTGTCTTTGATTTTACTGTGTTTAGAAGTTTAATCCATAGCTGGGATTTTTCTAAAGGAAAGAACCATTAGAAATACTAACACTCCAACAATTAGAACCTATGAATAGGTAAAATTTGATGGGAATTTAAATATCAGTAGCACTGCAGTGTTTCCTGAAGACTGAGTTCTTCCTCCCCTAGATTCTGATAAAATTTCTGTCTAATGTCCAACCTAAATCTGTATGTCACATACTCCAAGTTTATTATAATATATAGAATATTTATCTATAAATAGAGATTTAAAATACTTGTTTACTTGTGTGATTTATATTGCAGAATAATCTTAAGTTCCACTTACATCTCATAGAATAATATCCTGTGTGTGTGTGTGTGTGTGTGTGTGTGTGTGCGCGCGCGCACGTGTTTCTTGAGTAGAATGTGATAAAGAGGTTTTAAGCAATCAAATTCTGGTTGCCCAATAATAAAATATATACTGTATATACCTGAGACTCAACACAAGAAGCAATCATCAGGGGAGAAAACCTCAAGGCGTCTCTTGGTAACCTTAAATAGAAGAAAATCTCCAATTACTTGCTAAGTCTAAGTCCTTTGGGTCCCTTTGACTCACTAGATAAAGCCAAATTTCTAAAAGCAATCAAACCCAAAATATACATAAAAAGCAGAATATAAAGTGACAAATACAGCGATAGAATATTTTGCAAATGAGGTGACCAAAGGTTAGAAGGGAGGGGAGGGAGGTGAAAGGAACGGGGTGAAAATAAAACTGAGATACGTTATATATGTCACCAAATTCTAATGAGAAATGTATTCAATGTACTGCCAACATTCTCTAGTAAAAAGTGAAAATGAAAATAATCAAATATCTTCCATGTTAGTCAAGTTCTTCTACTGTATTTAGCCTTGGAGTAAGACCAAAGTAGATCTCTAAGAAAGGAGAATGATAGAGGATCCGTTAATATCTGCCCAAAACAAAGAAAAGTTCATAATTACCAACAAGTTTTTCATGTGACTATACTAGACTTCAAATGTATTGTGAGCTAAACTTGAAATGAAACAATATCTTTCAAAAAGAAAAAAAAAAAAGTATGTTTCTGCCCGTCCATCAGGTGAAAGACATTGCACTGAGGACCCTGGGGGATTTTCTCTTTTCTACTTCATTACTCTGTGTATGGAATTTATTCAGGTTAACTAATAAAAATAATAAATAACAATTTTGAAAGTTGTGTTTTCTTTTACAAATCTTAAATCTTCTTTAACAAAGTAATAATCTATACATCCACAAATAATTTTAATTTAGTTAAAATGCACGTTTATCTTTTTAATACATTAGTATGCCATTAAAGAAGTTGTAGGTAAGGCTAGAGCTGCACGTTGTTTTTTTTTTTTTTTTTTTGTAGTGTTTTGGGTGGGCTACCTGCAGAGCACTGTCTCCTATGCCTATTTTCAGTCAAACTCCATCAGATAATTAGCTAATGTAATATGATATTTGAAATCTGAACTAAAAAAAATACACAAATTATAGTAACTTGGTCACATATGTTTTATTTCTTTGCTAACCAGCTCTCAATTACAAGAAGACCAGAGCTGCACATGCTTTATTTTTTCAATCCACAGTTAAATAATGATTATAAAATTAATAATTACCCAATTCTGAGAATTGGTATACATTATAGAGATAACTGACTCACTCTGCATCTGTTCCCATTTCAAGCATGCTTGTTTTAATGAGTACATAAAGTAATAATACATGCAGAGTTTTTAAACAATACTCCAAGGGCATACCAAATATAAGGAAAATCACACATAAGCACGCTACATTAAGATAAAATTAACACAGAATTAAATAGAGATATGAGAAAATATGTTTTTAATCTTCAACATAAATGTTAATCTCTTAACTACATATATATGTATATATGCAATGCTTCCACTTAAATTTAATGAAATGATTTCTTATTGAAATAATTTTCATATTTCTGCTTATTTTTAAAATATATGTGTAGTTTTAAGGATTTGAAATGACATGTGTAGTCTTGCACTATCCCATTTATTTAGAAAAGTTTCCAGGATTTACTGAGTCTAAAATGTCATCTATAAAATAAGCTTCATAAATACCTGTCTCTTTGAGTTCCACTGATATTTCCAATCAGAATTTCTAAACATTGTTAACTGCCCCAAGCAGAGTACAAGGGATTTAATAAAAAATAAATACATAATTTTAACTACATTCATAATTCTTGCAACTTTGTATACAAATTTTAAATTAGGTAGTCAAACTTTAGTTTTTAAATATTCACACGGTGGTGCATGTTTTGTAGAATTTTAACAGTATTTGATGACTTTAGAGAAATATATATTATATTATATTATGAAAGATAATGGAAAAGTAAACTTTAAAAAATGGAAAATATTTAAATGTTGCACATTCTGTTATATGGGCTAAAACTTTCAATGATTTTCTTATTTTTAAAGACACCTCTCTTCATTGTGAAAAATCATAATCATTCCTCATCAGTTTTATTTTCTGTAGTTTCACAGAGATGTGATTCTTTGAAGTCTAAATTACTAAATAGTAACTCCCAGATACTAAAATTGTATGTCTTAATTAACTTTTTCTAGCATATCTTTGTGATTTTTAACATTCTTTTTAACCTCTTAATTTGCCTAATCTGTGCATAACCTTTACTACAGATGTATAAAAAATAAAAAAAATATCTACTGTATAGTACTTGCAGTTTTAGATTTTCACTATGATTATCTGGATGTATTAACTATGGAGACTGCTATCCATTTTTACTTCATTTAAGTTTTAATAAAACCGTGTCTTATTGTGAGAGGCTAACTAAATGATCATAGTTAAAATTGCAAACTGCTTTTACTTATGTAATTAAAAGAACTATTAATGGGGAATTTTAATGTAAATTAAAGGTGATATATTTAAAAGGCTATCCAAACTCTTAATTCTAGGATGGTTATCCACAATAGTGGACACACTGTTTGTGAAATACAAATTTTGAATATTCAATCAAGGACTGAGTTTAAACGAAAGACAAGGTACTGTGTCTTCAAAGTCCTTACCGTAGTAAGACATGAGCTTCCAGTGCTGTGCAGCATGTTATTCAGTTCACACACTCACAGGCTGCCTTGGTCAATGGGATCACACTCATGCAAGCAGTATGAACTTCTGATGGCCTGTGCTGGTGTCAATATTTGAATCTTGTATACAGTTGTGAAGGAAATACATTTGGAAGAGGATTGGTGGCAGATGTCATCCAAAATGCTAAGTGCACATACTTATATTTAAGATTGTTTGAAAATATCTATAATAACATGTTTTCTTAAATGAATACATTCACATAACATTTTTCAAGACATTTTTATTAGATAATCAGAATGAGAAGAGAATGGGAGCAGACGCTTTACGTTAGAGAGTAATCGAAGAATAAAATACCTTCTTTGGTGTTTGATGCTATGTTCACTATTGGATCTCTCTGGAGTTCATGGGAGAAAGTTGCTATTTTTTTCATTTGGTTATATATAAAGTTGTTTTTATTTTCTTCTTACCTTTAGGTTGAAAGGTCACTACTGCAGAGATAGTATAAAGCACATAAAGCAGAGATAAATGTGTTTTACCTGAAAGCTATTCTAATTCTTTTTTTCTAAGTGATTGTCATTGGAGTCTAATAAATTTAAGGGAGAGAATTTGGATTTCTTCTTATTGTGGATAGTACTGTCTTCATGTCTCTGGATCAAAGATCCTCTGCCTTGACTTTGTGCTCATGGGACACTCTGGTTTGTCAATAACTTTTCCTCGATGAATGGGTCCACTCAGTTGCACATTTTCCTTAATGTTTCTTCATTAGTCTTTCCTCACTCTCTTGCTTCTACCCTCTGTTGTTTTTTCTGTTCATCGATCTTGGTGATGGGTCATGATAGAGGCTGTTTCTTATTTTGCTGTACAGGCAGAGTCCTAACCAACACCCAGGAATCTGGTGCAGGGCATCAGAGATCCTAGACCCTGTGCAGCAATGGAAGATCTCTTTTGATCAGGCCCCAGAAAGCATCTTGCTTCTCTCTGAGTGCTACCTTTTTCTTTTTTGGATTGGTTTGGTTTTGCTTCTGCTCCTCCTCAGTGTGAGGCCAGATTGCTTAAGTGTGCTTCACTGAGGAAAGGCGCTGAAGCAGAGCTGTGGGCCTTTGCTAGAGGACTGTTGCGGCTGCTGTTTCCAGACTGCGCATGTTCACATGCTTGTAATTAACACATGGAAATTCCCTCTTATTCCTTGTTCCGTTCTCCATCTTTCTGATAAGTACATTATAAAAGTCTGTGGTTCTGAGGCTAACAATAAATGCAAACATCTTTTATCTGTGGGTCCCAGAATTCTATGTTTTTTGGCTAGTACATTGAGCTTTTCAAAATTTATTTCAAAATAAGTTCATTGACTTTCACTGATCTTTTTATAAGAACATCTTGTCTTAAATTGCAGCCTGATTTCCCAGTGACCCCGGCACATTGAGGAATGAAATATGAAATTATGGTTTTGTATGATTTTTCTGTTATTGCCAAGGTAGATATGAGGGATGCTTATTCAAGACTTTACTTCCCTAGACAGAATCAGAAAGCCCCTCGTATAATGTAACGACATTGGTATGGACTAGTTTTAATTACGTACATTTGAAAGAGTCATAAATATTAGGTGGTAGGTAACTAATTTGAATCTGGCTTTTTGTATTTTTATTTAACATTCACAGGAAATTAAGTAGCTGTATTAACATGTACAAAATGAACTTTAAATCATAACAAGATTAATTTTAAAAGCAATGTAGAACGAAATGTGTATAAAGGTGTTAATAAAATAAAGTCAAAGGTTGGTGTTCTCCAATTTACTGTTACTCTATTTTATCTCAGATAAGAAAGCAACACCTCTTAATGTGTTGTCATTAAGTAGCACATTTGTGCCAAGTCTAATAGTTCAACAAACCAGATGCATACAACAAAGAGATGTTATGCTGCAGTTGGATTGCTACTATTACTCGACTGTGTGAGTAACCACAGTTTTGTACTTCAGCTTGGTAAGGGTGTTATTTCTCTGTATCTCTGTAACTACTGCTGAACAGCTACTATTTCGCAGCTCCTGAGGACCATGAGCATGGCAATGATTGAGTCTATCGTTCTTTTCAGGAGCTCACGGACCACAATCAACAGTCGCCCAGGTGCAGCTTCATCCTACTCTTGGGATCCTCTTCCGGTGACACTGGGTCTTCACGGAATGCCATTCCTTGTGGTTGTCAGACTAAGACTCTACCTTCGGATACCACGTCTTGGCTATTACTGGCTTCTGGACACTGGTCCCACGATCTGCAGAGCAGCATAGTGGTTTGGAGACCAGCAGTAAGTTTATGTCTTCAAATTTCTCCAAACCTTTGAAAGGTTTATCTACTGGTCAGATGTATCCAAAACAACTTCTGCGTGAAATAACTCAAAAGCAAGAGTTGTGGCCTTTAAATCTAGCTGTAGAAAATAATAAAGTCGTTTGTCCATATAAAATAGTATATCAGTATGAGAAGAATTTCAGCATATTCACAGATCTCACATTAAAAGAATTGTGATCACATGGATTATGGAGAACAAAGTGAAAATTAAAAAAAAAAAAACAGCTGTTTCCAAAGGCTGATGACCAGAGTGATCATACTTTTCTGTGGGATAGCAATGCTTTTCTTTTATTTTTTTGAGATAGGGTCTCATTATGCAGCCCAGATTAGCCTCAAACTCACAACAATCCTCCTGCCTTTGCCTCCTGAGTGCTGGAATTACAGGCGTGAGCTACCATGCCCAGCATTGTGATATGTGGTACCAGAGATTGAACTCTAGACCTTGTACTTGCCAGGCAGACACTGGGACCACTGAGCTAAATCCACCCCATAAATATTCTTTACAATATATTATCTTCATAAGGATTGTTTTATGTGATATTTATAATTTTTCAAGTGAAAGGAAATAATGGTACATGAACTGAAGCAACAAGTGCTTCTGAATGGAACCTCTAGGGACCCGTACTTTCTCAAAGTTCTCATTCTTCCTCCACCAGGATCAGAAAGGTGTTACTAAGACTTAACTTTATCAGTCTCCCTGTACAAAGTGAATGGGACATAGAGTAAAATTTCAGGAAGGACACATTAGAACTGAGAGCATGAGCAGAGAGTAATTTTTAAAATAGTTTGGCAATGTTATGATTATAGAGCACATGTTACTATAGAGTGATCCAGCCTGGACACATGATATTTTGAATTTAAAGTAGAAAACATGTTTCTCTAACATTTTTAAGAATCAAATTTTTCAAATTGTTTTCTTCAAGTCAAACATAGTATACACTCTGGAGAAGAAAAGTCAAGGCTGATCACATAAACAAAACTATAATTTTCATTTTGTTTTTTAATTATGTTTCCCTCACCCACAGTACACATACACATTCAAATAATTTTGAATGTGTTGCATGCAGAAGGAAATTGTGCTGTCTTGTTCATTGTATGTCCTGACTATAATTTTAGGTAATCAAATTCCTTAAAATACTATTTATATCAGCTTCTTTCACACATAGGGACACTGTAATTTTATTCCAAAATTATCAGTGGTTGGATATTTGTTATCTTGAACATGATTTTGTTTAAAAAGTATCATCATCTGAGACTTGCCAGTGATTCTCTCAAATACCCGGACACTAGTTATTAGTTTCTATTGCTATGGAAATGTCTTTCGATTGACAGTTGCCAGACCACAGGCCTATGGAAGAAGAGGGAACTGATTCTATTCTATTGATAGATTTTATATAGACAACATGATCACAATCAACACTGAGAATTTGTACTAGCATATTATATGATTTAATTCTCATTTGTTCCCATTCCCCTGCTCACCTTACAACCTCTTGCCCCCTATATACATAAGCTTTGTTTCTTTTTGAATCAATTACTTCCCAATCTTATTTGACAATGTATAGAGGAATACTACTGCATTTTTTAATCTGGCTTATCAGTCTTAAAATTTTCCATAATTTAGTTAAGACTATGGATATGTTTGAAGCAGATTTCTTATATAAATGGTCGGGGCATTTTGGATCCTTCCTATTCTAATGATTTTTTCTGCACCTTAGAATATCATTTTGATCAATCCCTTACTTGTCTGTAATCTGGGGCTAAATATTTAAGAATGAGCACATAGATGAACTTCCACCTGAGTCATTGTTTCTACAATAATTTCACTGTGTCCTCACTTGTAACTCACAGTGTGTCCAACTATAATATTTGACATAATACTATGTATTACAGTTTGAGAAAAAGTAGATGCCATTTCATTGTCTTTTGATTTGGCTATAGTATCTTTTTTGTTTTATTTTCTCAAGGAAGTAAAATATTTTCTTTCTTATTTGTGTATTATAAAATACAAGTCACAGATAAATATTAAATTCAATGCACATGATTTTATACACTCTCATACTTACCTCTTCCAATCTCTTGTGTAATATCCACGACACTGGTAAGATCATCTCATCCATAAAAAAGGACTTAGATGATTCCAAATTGACCACAGTGTCACTTAGATACAACTGTTCAGCACGTGACAATCACTTAGCAATATAATCTCCACAACAAACATGAATTATCTATTTTTCCTCCATTCTGCCAGTGTGTAGGGCGGGCTTTACCAGCTGAATAGGGTGTGAAGGCCCTGCTCCTTATAAATATGACATAGATGAGAAAGGCTTGATTCTGTCATTTTTCCAGTACTATCTGGAGGGGGCATGTGGTCTTGCTGGCCCCTCCTGAAGCCTCTTTGCTCCTCCCATTCCCATAATGCACTAGACCACATCCTTCAGTCTCCTCCTTGGCCATCTTGCTGCCAACATGAGTGTTGCCAGAGTGCCCCCGACCCCCTCAGCGCCTGCACTTTGCAAGTCACTGTTGCTTTTTAGGCACACCCTGGCTTGGCTAAGATCAGGGAGAAAGGCATCCGGGCCACTGATTAACACATCTGGCCCTCACCCCTCACAGCAGCTCTCCAGAAAGGTGGAAGAGTCGCTGACTGCAGCCCTGCTGGTCCGCACACACCCTCGAGCTTCTGGGCAAGCAGCCCTTCCCCTCCGAACCACAGGAGGATGGCACCCTCAGGCAGGCAGACTTCTCTGTGGTTCAGTACAGGCCCTGTCAAGTCTCGCTCTGAGGAGCCTGTACACCTGTTCCTGAATTATTTCTCTGGGAATGTGTGTTTCAAAAGCCCTACAGACCTTCTTGTGTATTCTGTCCTGAGCGTTGTGGACAGAGCAGCTGTTTCAAAGAAAGAGCTGTAAATACAGAGCTGTTAGTGCCAGAGATCTGGAGAGTCCACACCCAGGCACTGACCCATGGAGCCTGGTGCAGGCCAACACCCGAAGATGCTTCCTGTCAGCAACAGATAGTGGCAGCTGCCTGTGTGTCACCTGTTGGCAGCTGGACATTATCTGATGTCATCAAGTGATGTCAGGACCACTAGAAGACCTGCACTCTGCCAGTACACATTTCTGTCTGAATTCAGGAACAGAAGCCCAGACCGACGCAACCACAGAGCTTGTGGGGATTATATCTCTCACACAAGGGCTCTTCTGTCATGTTCTGCAGTGTCAAAATGTAGCCGCAAAGCCTTGTCAGGTACGATCCCTGGAGTCTGGACCTTGCAAACCACAGAACATAAACCAAATAAACTTCTGTGGCTTACGGTTTACCCAGTCTGTGGCATTCTGAAACAGAAAATGAACCAAACCACACATTTTACTTAAAATTAAACTTTAAATCTCAAGTATCAGCTTCTATTTCTACTTTGGTTAGTATGAAAACCAAATATCCTGAAAGTCCCTAATTAACCCTACAGACAAGGGTTCAGTAGTGATGTGCATGAGGTTAGGCTGAACCTGTCACGGAACAAAATGGCGTTCTGAGCTTCCAACCATCCTGTAGAGTCCATAACTACAAACAAGAGATTTCAGTTTTAGTATTTGTACAATTCCCATGGATTAGCAAATATTCCCTATGGCCAATTATATTCCTAGAATAGAGGTAATAGAAAAAGTCAAATTGTTGTTAAAATATAGCTTTTACACAACAGGTGAGATTAGTTCAGAATCCAAAATTCTAGAATGATGTCAAGAAAACAAATATCCAGTGAAAGTAAATCGCAAGACATACAGCACAGTAGTGACAGTAGAACTGCTGATGTTCACACAGTAGTAAGACAAGAAATATGAGTAACTCAAAATCATATTGTCATTTATCTTTAACATATACAAGTCTGATAAGCAGCTTTGTTGGGCTCTCAGTTTATGATCTCTCCTTCAGCCAGTGTTCTACTATGTTAATGATGCTTTGTGAAACCTCTGTAGACAGGGGTGAAATAAGAAGTTAAAGTCTAAATCTTGGCTATTGATCTTTTCTGCTTCGGAATTGTATACTCATAAGGGAAAATAAAATCAATCTAAATATTAATGAACATGTGACAATGTAGGTATTATCAGAACACAAAATCAAATTGTTTTTGTAAGAATGATTATATATCTCACTGCACCTGGCGAAGTCCAAGTTAGGCCTTATCCTTCAACAAAATTAATAGTAGAATCCTTTCTGTTCCCAAACTATCTCAATTTGAAGAGTAAGTGGTGTGACCCCTGTGTTTAAGTTACACTGGGATGCTGTTGTCCTATGAAACCGAAAAATTATAAGAGCAAACTGAGCTTCAGACAGCCATGTGCACCCACTCAGATGCTTCTCCTCATAGTAAAAGTGGGTGCAGCTCCTCCCTGAGATTCAGAGGGTTCCCCAGGCAAGAGTGTTTTCTGATATGAGAGATGCTTTGGATCTTCCTGGCCTTCCCTGTATCATCCATAGTCACATCTCTTCTCTCTGGACTTGCTCTTGTGATGTCTAGTCCAAATTGCCCTTTGGTTGACACTTTTCTTTTCTTCCCTCCTTTTTTTTTTTCTTAAAATCTGCTTTGTAATTTCTTTTGCATTTTCTCCCAAGTCCTCATATAGGTCCACAGAGAAAATCTTCAGGCAGATATTTCTCTCAGACTTCTACATATGGGTTGACTGAGCAGTTGTCTTATACTGAAGAAATCTTCACGTTCTATGGTGGGGTCTCTGAGTATCCCTAAGAGGATAATGTCAAAAATCATGGCACGTCCCTTCCCTAACAACCGAGTCAATCACACACAGTTCTAATAGTGTAAGACCAGGGCAGGAGGGAGAAAGAAAAGCTGTATTTACATTTTCTTTTCCAGGAAACCCGTGACTGAAAGCCCAAGAAAGACACAGAATTTAGACACTTCTAACCAGTGACTCACACTTGTATACTCATAGTCTTTGTATAAAAGTTGCTGATTTATGAACCAGTGCCATTCAGAAGGACATTCCTAAGTCAGACTTGTATAAATTGGACAGAGTGAGTCTTATGACCTTTTGACACAACTATACAATGTAAAACAGCAACAACAACAAAACACATAATGTAAATAAATGATTTTTATTTTGAAATTATCTTAAGTGGTATTATAGTTACTTAATAATAAACTTCTTATTTTTACAGTAGCTTAAAGTGCTGATGTTCACACAATAGTAACACAAGACATATGAGTTACTCGAGAACATATTGTCATTTATAGTTAACATATATGAGTCTGACAAGTAGCTTTGTTGGGCTCTCAATTTATGATCTTTCTTTCAGCCAGTGTTGTACTATGTTAATAGTAGTAGCATGTGAGCTACTTCTGAGATTTTCATGTATCTGTGAATGTTCATACAGGGAGATTTATTCATATCGGTACAAATTTCCAACTCAAACCTTCATAATTTGGAGAAGTACTATATTACTCCATGCACAGTGATTAGGCCTCATCAAGTACCAGAATGAGATCAATTCCTTCAATTGTTAACCAGTCCTGTGAAGTTGTTACATTCTTACATTCTTGCCCTGTCTAGAATGTGAAGGCATTTTCAGTATTTTCCATGATTTTGGGTAATAAGGTTTAAATGAACATTTTGGAACACCAAAATTAGTTCTTATAAACTGTGCTACTACAAACCTAGACATGCACACATCACTGAGGTATGGAGTTTTAACAATTTCTGAGAAGAAACCTAGTAGGGGATGACAACAAGTTCAAGCAGCCTGAATGCCCACCAACAGATGAATGGATAAAGAAAACATGCTGTTCATATGCAATGAAGTCCTAATCTCATAAAGAAGGATGTGCCTGAGTCACTAGTATGGAAACAGATACACTTTAAGAACATCGTGTTAACTGAAGGAAATCAGACATGCAGCTTCAATGTTGTATGGCTTCTCTTATATGAAAGACAATATATAAATAAGGTAGGACATAAAAGACAGATGATAGGTAAAAAGCAAGAAATAAAAGATGTTGTAATATAGTATAGACAATGTAGCTAAAAGTGTAACTTGACAATATAATTTTCTTATGTGTTTTAGCACCTTGGATTTCAATCTTCATATATGACAATTAACTTGTAAGGTCCTTTAAGGTAAATCAATGACTCTAATGCTGGTAAACTCAAAGGAGGTAGCCAGGAAGGGGACGAAGAATTGGAATGTGTTCTGTACATGTACCACTTCTCTAGGCTCTGCAATGTATACTGATAAATGTCAAAAAGAGGTGAAAATGGGGGGAAATATTGTAGGGAGCCAAAGATGTCACCTTCACCATACAGTCAGGTACATCTTCTTCATCACTCAGAGACTTAATCATAGATGATCTCTGCCAAATATTTTCTGTGTTTAATCCACTTTCCATCAGTGTTTGCTCCCCTGAAGCACTCCCTGCGGGTTTGCGTTCACCTCTGTAGATGCCGACAATCCCCACACAGCTCTCTGGTCCTCTGCGGTGATTGTTAGAGATCCCTGACCCTTTCAAAAACGTCGACTTTCTTTCAAGTCTGAATTATTCTCTTCAGGGATGATTGTATTACTATTTCTGCTCCAATTGTTCCCATTGCTTGCTTGGGTAACTGATTTATTTAGCAGGCTAAACCTGAAGGGAGGGGAGTGTGACACAGTTTTCGACTTCTGCAATAACTTCTCTAAAGCATCAACTCTACAGTGTGAATTTTTGGACAGAGATACTTTGGACAGATTGCATCCCGCTATTATATTCAGTGATAAAACATTTAGCCACTTTCGTATGTTGTATTCATATCCTCCTGTAAAGTAATCCTTTTCTGACTCTCTTTCAAAGCCCACACTTCTTTTAACATAGAGGACACAGCATAATACAGGAGATTTTTCTCTACCTTGTCAAATTTCATGGCGATCCAATGCCTCTAAATCTGGATTGAGTATTTGTATGAACGGGACGTTGGCAGTACCATAGGCCCATCAAGCACTTGCTTTAATTATTTCGCCTCCATTTGTTTTGGTCAAATCCTTGATGATTACTCTTATATCTTTAACATTAGTTACTCATCAGTGTGTTAGTCAGCTTGCTATAACTATTTTGAAATTCCTGAATAACCAGCTTTGGGCACTAGAAAATGTTATTTTGCCTCAGTTTGGGAGGCTTCATTTCACAGAGGCTGTATGCTGCGTTACCTCAGTCTCAGAGAGAAGACACATCTTGTAGGTGAGAAGCGAGGAGATGCGGACGTTCTGATGCCAGCCATCGTCATCATCTTGCTATTTATCTGCAAATGTCTCTTCAACAGCTGTGAACACAGCCGAGCAGTGCTGGTGGGTCACAAGGTATACGCTGGGAAATTAAATCGCGGATTTCCTTCTTCAAGCTCCTTTTAATCCCTTCAAATGATTCTCTTGAGAAAGTAGCTAGCCTCACGTTGTCTG
>PVIC010048679.1:0-13267 GCA_004025085.1 Thryonomys swinderianus
AAAAAAAAAAAAAAAGAATAAAACCTGGTTTTATTCCTGTGGGTATTTCTACTCCACTCCTCGGGGTGTCTAGGCCTTCTGAGAAATTCCTGTACACAGAAGTCCCTGAGTGGGCTTTGGTGCTCAGAATTCCTTTCCTTCCACAGCAGAAGCTGTATTTATGTGTCTGTCCCAGTACCAACCATGCCTCAATGAAAGTCCTTCTTACAATGGGTGAGACTCATACAAATTCCTAGTAAAGAGGGAGATGTCTCCAGGGATGTCGACTGGACTCTAACAGGCAGCTTTAGGGAAGAAACAGTTCCCCTGAAGCTGTCACACATTGGTGAAGTCTCGGCAGCTGCCCGCCCCGAGACCACTGCAATCTGCTACAGACTTTGGTCAGGTGAGGGACACAGGTTTTCCCTTGCTCCAGAGGGAGGCCAGCTGCACCCCCTGCTCCCACTTTCCTGCTGACTCGAAGATGGAGCCTCAAAGGCCAACAGCACAAGAGAAGCTGAGACACCATCCCCGAGTAAACAGAAGATCACCAAGGAGAAGACAGTGCAGCCAACCCAAGGGAAGCTAAAGGTGGAGGACAACATACCCACCAAGAGCCATGCTCAGCTGCAGACCTGGAGCTAGAAGCCAGGTGTGTTCATCCATGTGATTCTGCTACCACTTCGTAACATCAAAAAACCAAACTTATTAGGTGAGAGGGAGAGAGACAGTACTTGTTTCAGGAAGAGAGGGATCTGCTCCATTTTGAGGGTCATTGTTGTCCAGAGTAGGATCAACAATGAACTCTCTTCCGGTCAATCTTCCCTGCAAAATGGTCCTTGCTTACAACAATCGGTCTGTCTTCTTAGCAAACTAAGGCAGAACCCTGGTAACTGCCACCACGCCAGGAAACGGGATGCAGGGGAAGGAGAAGCCAAAAGAGCAGAAGTAAAGACAAATGAATCTTTCCCTTCTCCAAGAAAGTATCTTGTCAGAATAAACTGCCTGGTTTGGGGGATGGCCAAGACAGAGGAAGACCAGCCAGGAGTTCATGGAAATTTAAGGCGCCACTGGGACCACCACAAGGGCAGGTTTCCTTTTTTGAATTTTTCCCGCAGCACCGGGGACAATGAACCAGGGCAGGTGTGCACCACTGAGCTAAATCCCTGGCCCCCTGGGGCAGGTTTCTTGAGTGCTGGGGGCTGCATAGACCTTATTTCAGAGAATAAAGGATTCCCTTTTCATTCATTTCATGTTAAGGTTAGGAAGAGTTTGTTTTTAACTTGAAAGAAAATGTAAAGTTTCTCAGAATAAAGGAACAGCTGAAGAGGAGGGCCCTTTTCTCCCTAACACAAGGCAGTTGAGAAGGGATTAAAGAGCCCTCCCATCCGCGCGCCCACGGTTCCAGGCGCTGCCCCAACCCGGAGAAGAGCGGAATGTGACTGACAGCTTTCATTTGCCCCACGTCCACTTCAGACCAGGAATTCACCGGTGGCTAACTCACTGCTGATGTGAGCACTCCTACTTGATTCATTTCCAAAACTGGATGACAAGATCAAGACTGGTGTCAGACACGAAGCCAGAGAAAAGCCAAAGACGGAGTGCGTGACACCTACATTTACCCGGATGCCACCTCCTGCGGTGTTTCTCCAACTTGAACCCCGGGAGACTGCAGTGGGACCTGAGCTCTGCCCTTCAAAAAACCGCTGAATGGAGCACATGTTGCTCCTTCTCAGACTGAACAGTTAAAGACCTGGAAAAGTCTCTGGTTTTCCAGGCCATTTGACGATGGTTCCAAACTATAATAAGGTAAATAGATATATGGAGAAGACATAGATCTCTCTGTATATATGTATAGAGATACATAGGCTCACAGTGTACACGTACACAAACTCATTTTAAATACAACAATCAAGAGTAGGAGTTTCCATTCAGCTCAGAGGTTCTCACCTAGGTTAGCCACTGGAGGTACTGGGGAATTTTAAAAATATTGGTGACTGATTGCTGTTCCAGAGGTTCTACTGTAATTGAGTTGGATCCCCCTAAAGACATTTAAAAGGCAAAAGTAGGGCCGGAGATTTAGCTAAGTGGTTCCAGCGCCTGGAACCTTGCGCCTTGCAAGCGCAAGGTCCTGAGTTCAATCCCAGTAACCACATACAATGCTGGGCGTGGAGACTCACGCCCACCAGCCATCAATACCACACACCACAGTGCCAGGCGTGGTGGCTCACGCCTGTCATCCCAGCACTCGGGAGGCAGAGACAGGAGGATTGCTGAGTTCGAGGCTTGCCTGGGCTACATAGTGAGCTCAGGGCCAGCCTGAACTACAAAGCGAGACCCTGTCTCAAAAAAAAAAAAAAAAAAAAAAGGCAAAAGTAAATACATGTGCTTATGTTTTTAATACTATTTATATACACAAAGAAAATATTTAAAGCAATTGGGAAACTTTCTAATGTCTGCTTACTTATGTTAAGGTTAAAATATTTGGTATATAAATATGAGTAATAAGTATTACTCAACTAGTTTACTGAAAAAATATGAAAATTTAGGAAAGGCAATTACAGTGAAGACAGTTAACTTATTTCAACTATTAAGCAATGAATTATAAGTGTACTTAAAAATTATAAATTAACAAAATGTTAAAAATTTAGGAAGATAGGGCCGGAGGGTTAGCTCAGTGGTTCCGGCGCCTGCCTCGCAAGCGCAAGGTCCTGAGTTCGATCCCCGGTAACCACATATAATGCTGGGTGTGGAGACACGCCCACCAACAATCAACACCGCATTCCACAATGCCGGACGTGGTGGCTCACGCCTGTCATCCCAGCACTCGGGAGGCAGAGACAGGAGGATTGCTGAGTTCGCGGCGGCTTGCCTGGGCACCATAGTGAGCTCAGGGCCAGCCTGAACTACAAAGTGAGACCCTGTCTCAAAAAGAAAAAAAAAAACAAAAAAAAAAAATTTAGGAAGATAAGTATTAGCAACATTGTACTGAGTAAGATCAGTGAATATTCACCGAAGAAATTTTTTAAAAAGAGATGAAGAAATATCTAAGCAATTACAAATGGCTAACAGGCCATCTGGAATCAACACCAGCCCCAGCTCATTCTTTTCTTCTCCAAAACAATGTACTAAACGAGATAGTGGGAAGGCCTTTTTGGGAAGCTCCCAAATCATCAGTCAAACCTGTAGAAAAAAATACAGTGAAGAAAAAAGCAAAAGTAAAGTGGGAAAAGTTCACATAATATTCTTTTTGGCTAACGATGGGTAATATTGGTAAGTGCTTAGAAATCTACTCTTGATATCTAGCCATAATTTCTTTTTTTTTTTTTTTGAGACAGGGTCTCGCTTTGTAGTGCAGGCTGGCCCTGAGCTCACTATGGAGCCCAGGCAAGCCTCAAACTCAGCAATCCTCCTGTCTCTGCCTCCCGAGTGCTGGGATGACAGGCGTGAGCCACCACGCCTGGCACTGTGGTATGCAGTGTTGATTGTTGGTGGGCGTGAGTCTCCATGCCCAGCATTATGTGTGGTTACCGGGGATCGAACTCAGGACCTTGCACTTGCGAGGCAGGCGCTGGCGCCACTGAGCTAACCCTCCAGCCCATAGGCTTCTTAAAGCAGGTAGAAAGTAAAGTTGAGGTAATAGTCAGATCTCTCAAAAACAAAAAGCAAAAAAAGTCTCATAGTTGAAAAATAGAAGAAAAAGGCTTCTAACTCTTCATTTTCTACATAGCAAGTGACTAATGGACCTGAACTATTAAAAGCATCATCTAAAATGATCCACTATTGCCATACCCCCAAAAGAAATGAAGGAATTAAGTCCCTAAAACTGATGATTCAAACATTAATTTTAGTAGAGGAAGCTACATATCCCGCCAAAAAAGACCATAATGAGACTAAAAAAATGAGTCATCATTTGCCAGGCTTCAAGACTCAAGTAGCATTCAAAGACACCATGTGACCAAGGTGGCCTACTTCGCACAAGCAAGAAAAGTTGCAACCTATGCATTTTTTCCCCAAAAGTCATAGGTTGTATTAATAAAACTGCAGGAGAAATGAGAAAAACTCATCTCTGAAGAGGTCTGCTCCTTAAAGAAAGACACAAATAACTAAAACTCTTCTTTCTGATGATGACTAACAGTGATCTAAACACAAAAAAATAACATGCAATATGCATTTGAATTCCACTTACTAAATTTGTACTTTAAAAAAAAAAATTGGCACTTCCCCCCCTGAGCATCTCTGTCAAGGCTGCAAAGATCTTCAGGCTCTTAAGGCATGACCAGTAAATGATTGATATATATTGTTCACACATACATACACACTTAGCCTAAATAAAGGAGACAATGGGCTATGTTAGTTTCTATTTTTTTAAGACATTATATGTTTAAGTTCATCCTAGTGGAACATCATTCCAGTGGAAAATGAACACAGGAAATTAATTCTGAGTTGCCCAACTTTATTATGAGTGCTTATAAGTATAAAATCTAGCAAAGTCAGACCACAATCATTGCCCTATACTTTCTGGACAGGTCTCCTTGCTGCCTTTCCCAACACACGCTGGTGTCATTAATCAAGAAAATATGTCACACTCTGCTAACCCTAGCTTCTAACTCAGAGTCCCTGGATCCCACAACTAACCAGTGTTGGCAAAGTAAGATAAAAAGGAAGGAGAAAATAGCTTACCATGTATGGTCACAATGCTAAACCATAAGTATTTGCTGACACATACTTTAATCTACCCAATCACTGCACAACAAGAAGCCAAGTAATAATAAAGTAAAAATGGGCTCTCAGGCCTCAGCCGAAATGGGACACCACAGATTACGGACAATTACCTGAGTCAATTCTAAGGAATTATGAAGTAGTTTGATAGCCAAGTACCCACAAACACTCTGAGAAAGGAGCACCAGATAGAAATGCTACTCAATTCAAGTACAAAGTTTAATTCTGATATTTAAAATGCATTCACTGCACACTCATTTTCCATACAGATTTAATGAATAAATGCAGGCATGTAAGCCTACAGCTTTTTCTCAAACTATACAACCATTGATAAGGTTATGGATGCAGAGTCTGCAGTCTATTTCTGTACTTCAGCAATTTATATAATCAAAAAGCTGTATAGTGGTCTAATGTCATCTTAACTTTATTCTCATATTTAGCTGATAAAAAATCCCACAGTTGCCAGGCGTGGTGGCTCATGCCTGTAATCCTAGCACTTGGGAGGCAGAGACAGGAGGATTGCTGAGTTCAAGGCTTGCCTGGGCTACACAGTGAGCTCAGGGCCAGCCTGAACTACAAAGCGAGACCCTGTCTCAAAAAACAAAACAAAAATGCCAGACGTGATGGCTCACGCCTGTAATCCCAGCACTCGGGAGGCACAGACAGGAGAATTGCTGAGTTCACAGTGGCTTGCCTGGCCACCATAGTGAGCTCAGGGCCAGCCTGAACTACAAAGTGAGACCCTGTCTCAAAAAGCAAAACAAAACAAAACAAAACAAAACAAAAAAACCCACAGTATTAAAGCTTAATAACACATCAAAATTATTATACTCTTTATTACACTCTTTAAAGCTCTTAGTATAGCTGTTACTGACTGGACTTAAGAAGACATGGATGTTTGATAAAGAAAAACAATATTTGAAGATTTTATGTTAAGTTCAGTTAAATATAGGGTGAATATTATCAAATAGATTTTCCAGACATTAATAATTCTTCATTTGGTCAAAAATCTTCATCTAAGTGCCGGGCGTGGTGGCTCACACCTGTAATCCCAGAATTTGGGAGGCAAAGACAGGAGGATTGCTGAGTTCGAGGCTTGCCTGGGCTACATAGTGAGCTCAGAGCCAGCCTGAACTACAAAGTGAGACCCTGTCTCAAAAAAAAAAAAATTAAAATTAAAATTAAAATTAAAAAAATAAAAATCTTCACCTAGAGGAGAGACATCTAGTACTGACATCAAAAAATGGTGGGGTTCCTGGTCAGGGAGGGTGAGGCGCAGAGTCAAGACACAGACTCCTGTGAAGGTTTCTGGAACACTTCCGCTTTTATTGAGCTGTGTATAGTCTTATATAGGGAGGTGTTGGGGGCTGGGGTCTGAGGGCAGTGTTGAGCGCTAAATCTATATGTCATAGACTGATAGGGCAAAGCCAGATATAACACCCTTTAAGGTCAGCCTTGTAGAGCCTAAGGTTATCATGGAGATAATGCAGGGGAGGCACTAAGGGGAGTCCACAAGCCGGAAGTAAGGCTCAATGCACTGAGCAAGTATATTCAAGCTCTTAAAGGCTTTCCTGGGCATGTCAGGAGGTAAATCTCAACCAGCACACTCTAGGAAATATGCATATGGTGTACTTGTCCTAGCCACGCCTGGACTTCTCCCATAGTTCCCCCTCTTCGTTTAACATCCATGGCCTCAACTAAAAGGACTACATTGTGGTTTGTCTCTACGTGACGCTGACATTTAACTCTCAAGAGCAAATATAAGAACAATATTAGTAGCCCAGTAAGGACATGAAGTGAGCCTAAAATGAGTCCACGTGCCTATGAATTTAAGTCGGACCACCCCATTAGAATGCCATTTCAAATAGATTCCCCAACACTGTTTAGATTAATTGTATCAAGAGTGTGTGTGTATCATTTATCTGGGCTATGGTGGTGGTCAATTGATGAATGTATTATTTGAAGGCGGGGCCCCAAGTATGCCAAATATAGGAAGACAGATTTTTGTATTGATCACAATTTGTACAGTGAAAGGGTGTAACACAAACATGACTGAAGTTTGCATGACAACGTCCCATGATTTTTCTTTCGAGGAGTTGTATTTCTTTCCACAGCAGGTCCATTTGAGTCTGGAGGGCTAGAATGGCAGCTCGGACTTTTTGTAGCGTGGCTGTGGTTTGTCCTAATGCCTTAGACGTGTTTTGAGCCCGTTGGTTGACCATGGCAGCAGTAGCAATCTGATTGTGAAGGGTGACAGAGGCAGTAGCCACAGGCAAGACAGTTGCTATGAGGGAGATCACTAGTGCAGCAATTGCTGAGGAGCCTAGGCTTCGTTTACTGTGGGGATGAAGCATAAGGTTAAGAAGGAAATCTCCACTAGCCCTTTTTGTAGAAGATTTACCGGCAACCAGATGGCTGGGGTCGGGGTATGGACTATTTATAAGAACCAGGTATTGGTTTGGTTTATGAAACAGAGAGCCAGACAAGGCATGAGACTCATGGAAGAATTGGGGTATAGGGGTTTTGAATGGGTTAGAGTGCATAGAAAGGGGGAGGGGAGGCAGGCTCCAAAAGATATCAGTATGGAATTGGGGCAGTATGGTAGGTGGTAAGAGTGGGGGCATAGCCAGGACATCCCAGAGATGCCAGCGAAGGGGGTGTTAGCCCCCAAAGCAAGAAGAATGGGAGTAAAGTCTACTGGGTGTGTCCAAAGTAGCAAGAGGTGATGGTAGCACCATCAATATACCCAGGGGAATAAGGGGGTGCTGAAGTGGATGTTGAGGTTGTAGGCAGGGAGTGGCTTTTATAAGCAGAGTGGGTTAGGCCCTTGGGGTAAGTCATTCTAATTCGCAGTCATGAGGGACAAAGGACCCCCACCCTATAATGGAAATATTGTACAGCACACGGAAGCAGAGGGGCAAGGGGGATCGGCATTGGCCAAAAGAAGTAGTACCATAGGGCAGATAATAACTGTAAGCACTGGAAGATTTGCATATAGGAATCACTGGGGTGGAGGAGGTTTGTATAGAGTCGAGCATGGTTAATGTGAAACGATCTGATTTTAGATCAGTGTACTTAAGGGGAACACAGCTGGAGTTAGTATGTGAATAGGCCATGTTGTTGACTTGTTCATTAGTGAAAGAGAGGAAGAGGACACTCCAGGTTACTGTAACTGGAATGGGAATGTTTATAGCATGTACAGCAGTAGGATAAAATATAGAGTCATTACCAAAAGGACGAGGCAGGGTGGTGTTCCAATCAATAGCGACCAGAACAGGGGGACTGGGTATCAGGACCCATTCTTGCATGTCTGGAGGAGCGGCAGCAGCTTGGCTGGAGTTGACTGTGAGGGCAGCGCATAGAGGGAGCACCAGCATGGGGCCGGGGATAGGTCTAGGCGTTCTGGGAGGGCTACACCATGGGCTTGTTCACACAGAGCCTTAAGAGACCCCAGATGACTGGCGGGGTCGAGGTCTTTTTGTTTGGACAATGCAGTCTTTTGCGGGGAGGGGTGAGATCTTGAAGGGTCAGCCTTTTCATGGCTTGTGTTGGTGGATTTGGCATCGTCATTGCTGGTGTCAGAGGGCTTGGTGGCATAAGGCTTGACATTGTGGGCAGGAACCCAGCAGGACTGACTTTTGTCCTGTGGAAAGACACAACAAACCCTCATCCCACGGTTAGCAGGAGAGCTGGTCCCTTCCATTATCTATAAGATCTCTCCATAATACCAAGGGGGTTTCAGGTTGGAACTGGAACGATGCCCAGTGGCATTGGGCTGGAGGAAGCTGTTGATCATCGAAGGTGAGAGAAAGTGGATGGTGAACAGGGCAGGCTGAGGTGATCACCAGGGGTAGTAAGTTCTGAGGTCTATTTTTGTTTAGCCAGCAGAGTCTTAAGCGTTTGGTTTGTGTGCTCTACCCTAGCCTGTCTCTGAGGATTGTAAAGGATGCCTGTTGTGTGTTTGATATTACATTTTTGCAGAAATAGGGCTAGGGCCTTTGATGTCTAAGCAGGGCCACTGTCTGTTTTTATTTGAAATGGAAGGCCCATGATGCAAAAGCAACGAAGTAAATGGGTGATCACCTGTTTGGTTTTTTCTCTGGTTTGGGCTGTAGCACAGATGAAGCCCAGGTGTCTGTGGTAATGGAATACATTTTAATTTGCCAAGGGTAGGTCTGTGAGCGACATCCATTTGCCATAAGGCATCAGCCTTTAAGCTCTAGGGTTGGTCCCTCCCTTTAACAGAGGGCCTATAGGGAGTAACGGCCCACAGGAAGAACAGGATCGAACTAGTTGTTTACAGAGTGACTGAGGGAGGGATGGAAACAGAGGGATAGGCTCTTTGCTGACTGACAGAAATTTTTATGGCTTTTAATGGCTAGGAGTAAGTCAAGTTGTGGGTGTCCTGTGGGAACTTGTACAGTTTAGACAGATATGGCCTGATCAATGGAGGCGCTTGCCCTCAGTTAGGGGCCATGGGAATTTGGAGTGAGATCTAAAATGTTGCAGACATCCGGGGGCCGATCTTTGTTCTAGAAGTTTTTGTGTTCTGTTAATTAGCACCTCAAGGGGAGATCAAGGGAGGGGTTTTAGGAGAGCAAAGGGAAGTCTGGAAAGGAGACTGGCTACATATTTACCATCTACGAAAAGGTTGAACGGTCCAGGAACCTGTTGAAGACCAGGTGGACAGCAGCAAGGTCTTTAGGCTGGGTAGAGCCCACCAAGGATTCCTTAACATGGACCATGGCAGCAGTCAAAGGTGAGCCAGGGGGTGGGAACAAGGCATATCCATATCCAAGTGGTGTTGCCATCAGTAAACACCAGTGGAGCTTGGGCCCGAGGGGCGAGGACAAAAGGGATGCGTAGGATTAGGAGTAATGGCGTAAGCAGCTGAATTGGTGGGTGAGAGGGAGAGTGACCACTAAGTACACGTAGGAATTCTGCGAAAGCAATGGAGGCGATCTCACCAGGCATCATGGCAGTATGCATTTCTTGGTAGGTAAGGGGTATCACAAGCTCGGCTAGATCTTTGCCAAACACCTGTAGGGCTCACTTACGAAGTCGGGTTGTCAGGTCACAGATCAGCAGGGGGGGGTCATATCTGGCATGAGGAGGCTTCATGTGACCAATGAACCCACTCTATAGGTGGATTCCCCGAGATTGCCACAAGCAGGCCATGGGTGCCGGAGGTGCTACAATGAGTATAATGCTCTCAAGTTGTTTACTGGGGTCAAACCTACACAAACAGGCCTTTTGTAAAGCTTGATTTACTTTATGTAACATAGCATAAGCATCAGGGGTTAATTTATGGATGGAGGCAGGGTCAGTATTTCCCTTAAGGGAGCTCAAACAGTGGGTCAAGATGGGTGGATGGGATATTGGCTTGGCCCATTTTAACTGTCCTAGTACCTGCTGGAAGTTTGCCAAAGTAGTTTGCTGTGGGAGGTGAAGTTGGGTATTTTAGGAAGTTTGTGTCAGGTGTATGGTAACCCCTAAAAAATTAAGGGGCTGTACATTCTGGATTTTTTCCTGGTTGATGTTAAAGCCCTGTTATTGGGGGGCTTGTATCAACTGGGGCAAGAAGGAGATGGCTGTGGACCTGGAGGAACCAAGTGAGAAGGATACCATCTACATAGTGGTATCGCCAGCACGTATCTGGCAGTTGAATCAAGGAGAGAGCCACCTGGACTGCTGTTTGGCAGATGGATGGGCTGTTTCAACTTTTCATTGATATCTCTGTGCTGGGCTTCAATTGTTTATAGTGGGGACTGAGAACGTCAATTTGGGGTGATCTTCAGGGTATAAGGGGATGGAAAAGAAATAATCTTTAATATCTATTGCTATAATTATCTCTTTGATGGGCAGGGCTGAAAGTAAGGGGAGACCCAGCTGGGGAACTCCTAAGGGTTTCATAGCCACATTAATTATCCACAGGTCATGTAACAACCTGTATGTGCCAAATTTTTTGCGAATGACAAAGACAGGTGTGTTCCAGGGGCTAGTAGATGGCTTTATATGTCCTTGTTGTTGTTGTTGATATTTTTTCTTTTTTTTGAGACAGGGTCTTGCTTTGTAGTTCAGACTGGCTCTGAGCTCACTATGTAGCCCAGGCAAGCCGCCACGAACTCAGCAATGCTCCTGTCTCTGCCTCCCAAGTGCTGGGATTACAGGCGTGAGCCACCATGCCCGGCACTGTGGTATGTGGTATTGATTGCTGGTGGGTGTGAGTCACCACGCCCAGCATTCTATGTGGTTACCGGGATCGAACTCAGGACCTTGCGCTTGCGAGGCAGGCACCGGAACCACTGAGCTAAATCTCCAGCCCCTTGTTGGAGTTTTTAACCAACAAATGTAGAGCAATTAATTTTGGAGAAGCCAAAGGCTACTGCTCAACCTAAATGGGGGCTTTAGATCTCTATTTGAGTTTTATAGATATAGGAAGGAGTGGATGAGCAGTAGCTCTTAGGATTGGGGGGGGGTCTCTCGTCTAGCATATCGTCATAGAATGCGGCATCATCGGTGTACTACCCCCATAGATTCCAGTCTCTGCCTAATAGATTATTTGACATGTCTTCTAACATAACGGGGTTGAAGCGACCTCTGTGTCCATCAGGGTGAGACCATAGGGTCTGACGTCCATGGTGGTCCATGGATCTGTGGTCCATGAATTGCATGTTCCCCCAACTCCAGATACAGGAGAGCCTTGTACTAATGGCCAATCAGGGGGAATTTCTTCTTTACGTAGGATACTTTTATCAGCCCCCATATCAATAAGCATTTTAAACTTTTTACTAGCACAGAAAAGAGTTAACCTTGGTTTGAACATGTTAAATAGAAGTAGTAAGCTCTTACTTACTACTATATGGACTAATAGTAGTCCATATTAATAGGAGTAGTAAGCTCTTGCTGTTGTTGAGAAGGTAAGGGTGGCAGAAGAGTGCCATCTTCATGATATTTAGAGTGGCAGTCTCTCTTCTAGTAATATCCTTTTTGACAGAGGGCATGGAGTAGAAAGGTGTGCTTGTAGACCTGGGGGTGGTGGGCCTGTTGGAGCTATCACTGGACAGTCATGCTTTATATGTCCAGGTTGTTGACACCCATAGCAATGTTGGGGTGGAATAAGGGGGAAGGGGCGATAGCAGCCATAAAAGCCTCAGTCATCTGAGATATCATGGCTTCTGTTTGATATCCTGTGGTACCAATATCTTTAGTGGCTAGGATCCAGTCATCAAGTGACTTGCCTCTAATGGGGGCAATGGCTCCTTACTACAGCTTTTGACATCCCTCAAAAATGAGCTCTTCAGTGATGGAGGTGCAAGCCTCTGGGTGTGCAATTTTGGGAGCCACAGCCTGGATGACCCTCTGGCAAAAATCTGGCTTTTGTATTAGCTTAGTTAGTTCAAGTCCTTGTTGAATGGGCATTTTTTTGCCAGGCCTTAAGCACGCATATGCCTACTTTTTCAAAGTATAGGTTATGCAGCACCAATTTGCGGGCAACACTGGCAAAGGTAGCCACACCCTTAAGGGCCTCAGCTGTTATAGAAATGGGAGGGTTAGCCATTGCATTACGTGCAGCACGTTGATCGCACTCTTTGAAGAACATCGCTTTAAATACAAGAAAGTCTTCCAGATTTAGACAGGCCCACCCTAAGTCTATCCAGTCTTTTCGGCAGTTATTGGCTGCAGAGAAATTGTCCAAGACTTAAACATGAGGGCTCTGTGGGCCGTATTCAGTTATAGCCAACCTGAGATTTTTCTAAACTTCAGGTGAAACAGGCTGCCAGCATGTAGGGAATTGTGGGGAGTGCCCTCCAACTACCACAGGGAAGGCCTCAGCTAGAGTCAGGTGGCCCCCCTTTGTAGCAAGTCAGAAGAAAAGGCGTCACATCATCGGAATGTACGGCTTGTGGCCTAGGCACATAAGGTAGAGTGGGGGAGGGGGCATCTGTGAAGCACAGTGTAAAGGGATTGTTCAAAGTGGCTGTGGCCTATGGAGATGGCACTGACGAGTCAGAAAATGGCGGCCAGCATGAAGGGTAGTGCCATTTTGCAAAAATGTCAGCAGAAGGGGAGAAGCTAGAGAGAGGTAAAGACGGGGAGGCTTGTGGGGAGGAAGAACCAGACAGGGAAGGTCAGCATTATCAGTGGAAGGAGGGGGAGACAGAACTATGTTAACACTGCCTTACGGATCAGCAGAAGTGGCGTCAGGATCACTTTGCAGGCAGAGAAGAAGAGAAGGACGGCCAGCGCCATCTTTAGAGGGAGCCAGAAGAGAAGGGTGGGGAGAGTTGGGAGAAGAGCAGAGAGCATCATCTTTAGAAGAGACCAAGGGCAGGCAAGCACTATAAGCCTCAGAAGTTTTGCCAGTGCATGAATTAGGCATTGAATAATAGTGGTGGAGATAGGAAAAAAAGACTAATGGGAAACAAAGGTGCATTGCAAAAGGCTCACTCCCAGATTTGAACGTCCAGTAGGTCGGCCTCAGGCAGCCGAGGATTTATACGTGTGACCCATCCCCAGAACTCTAGGAGTTTGCCTGAGAAACCTTTAAGCCCCTAGCCATTAA
>PVIC010048680.1:0-13415 GCA_004025085.1 Thryonomys swinderianus
AGGGAGGGAGGGAGAGAGGGAGGGAGGAAGGGAGAAAGAAATATAATGTAGAGATTTGAATCCATATCAAAATAGAAGACCTATTAACTGACATGTCTGCGAGAAGTATGAGATTTCTAAATTCAGAGGACAAGGCATTGAAAAAAATTAAATATATATATAACAGAAAAGTTGGAAATCCCCATATTCAGCTCTAGCTGCTGTGCTGTTTCTTCTCAATCACTGAACAGAAATATCCTTTCTCCCTAGAGAGAAGAAAAGTATTTCTGTTAAGTTACCATAGCTTGTTAGAAATATCCCTTCAGGATATGCAACTCCCTTTGGAGTCTAATTGTATATTCACCCAGAAGTGATCTGTTCTGAATTTAGTTATCAAGAAATACCAGAAAGGGAATACTATTTGTAGACAGCTGCACTAGGTAATCACACACTACAAATTAATAAATTAACTTTGCTTTATAAATTCCAACTCTGAATAATTTTGCATTTGTAATAGGTTCAAAGACACAAACCTGAAACAACCTAGTGAATAGAAGGCAGTATGTTGCTAGTCTTCAAACTTGTGAAGCCTTTGGTTAAACCTCTATTGAAAACCCCTCCAGGTTTGATAATTAATGGAGTTTACTTCCTGAATATAGGTCATGGAAGGAAGAACCTATTCTTTCCTTAAAAGATATGATTAAGCAGATACTCTAGATGGGGTGGAGGACTTCTAAGAGGAAGTAGAGCTGCCCTTTTCCACAGGAGATGCAGTTAAGCACAGTGGGACCAAAATCCCCAAGGCCAAGCTACGTTCATATCCAAGATTCCTCGTTGCCACTGTATTATTTTCTCCAAGAATTTCTATTTAGAGGTTACTGTTAGATCTTGAGTTCTGAAGCTTTGATGTCAAATCCCTTGATCTAAGTTAGTGACTCAAGTAGCCCTTTCGTGACTTAGCCAGAAACTGGGCGGCCTCCTGTTCTTTTGGAGTGAAGTGGGGAGATTCACACAGGAGCTCATGGCTTCCTGGGGAGAGAGCGAGATTTCTACTTTTGCTCACTAAAGTTTGAAACCAATGTTGTGCTTCCAGATTTTGCCAGATGACACGAGATGCCAGAAGAGAAACAGAGTTTGGAATAGGAAGCACAGCAAAACAAGATGAGAACAGGTCCAGCAGCCAAACACCCAGCACCTGATGTCGATACCAGTGTGCAGGATCTAAAGATGATGGTCATTGTTGAGATTCGTATGAACGTGGCTGACCTAGAAATATGAAGAGACAGACACAAAAAGACTGAGACGGAGAGAAACAGACAAAAAGAGAGAGGGAGAACTCAGAGGACTTCAGGTCCCTGACAAAAGATGAAGATATCCTCAGAGAAAATGCCCAAAGTTCTACAGTGGGAACCTCAGCAAAGTATACAATCCAGAATCCTTAGAGTCATATCTCAGCATCATTCATTTACTCCACTCTGCACACGAAGGTACGCTGCTGCGGTATCAAGGCGTACACTTGAAAATCTCCTGTACAGCACATAGCTGCAAGCCGCAGAAGTCAGCTGGGGCTAACCTGAGCAAAAGGAAAGCTGCTGGAAGGATACCACGTAGCATGTACACTCCACAGGGTAACTAAAGCCGTGCTTGGTGAATATGGTCAGGAACTCATTGACGAGGAAGAATGGCTCCAGGACCCGCTGCTGGTCCTGTTTGTATTGGACACTGAAGACCAATGGACTCCAGACACTAGAGGGCGGCATTTCTCAATTTTCTCTGCATCTTTCATCACTCCCTGGAGATAACAGTGCCAGGCTAAAGAGCTTGTCCTTTTCCAGCTGTCAAGGATCAAGAAGAGACCCTCAGGCTCCGAAGAGGAGGACCCTGAGCCCTTTCCCCTCCACTCTCTGCTCCCTGCCCTACAAGAATCATGCCTCAGGAGGAAGATCTGAAACCAAGAAGTAGGTATGCTTTGAGACAGTCAGAAAATGACACTTGGGTGATGGTTAATATTGCCAATCAGAGAAAGAGGAAAAAAGCAACAAGAGAAACAGGCTCACTGAACAGCTAAGTGCAAACTCCACAGCTTTATAAGACGTGTCTTTAGCTACAGTTGTGTATCTTTTAACAATAGGGGCATGTTTTGAAATTGTGCTGTTCAGTGATTTTTTATTGTGCAAACATCAGAGTGTTCTTAAACAAACAAGTTGGTTCCAGTGTCATAGGCAATATCTTTCAAGGTCATCATCTTATATGTCCTTCACTGTTGATGACTGTATGATTCTAACTTTGAGAGTAATTCTGACACTAAATCCAAGAAATACCTCTATGGGGGAAAAAGTACAATCTTAACCCATGAACAATATTATTGAAAAATTTTGAGAAATAGACCATTAAAAGCACATCTTAATAGCACTTCAGAATTATGTCATAATTGTTTAAATATTGTTCTGTATGTCTATGATACAATAAAGTTTATTTTAATAAAACTTGTATATAGCTTATAATGCACTGGTGTCTATTTTATAATCCATATGCAGAGTGCTTTTATGCCTATTTAATGACCTTGAACAAAATTTTACAACTTACATGATTATAAAAGTTTATAGATGGTGTGGTTTTATATGTATATCATATTTTGTTTGCTCCATAATTTCCTTGAAACTATAGTATAACCTCCAAAACATTTAAAATTGACCCTGCCTTCCACAATGATTTGCCTTACACGTAGTTTCTGAGACATGAGCAAAAACTGAAGCTTGGTTATATGTGATAGATACTTTTGTAAAAATTTTGATTTATTATCATAATAAAATAGTTTTATATTCAGGCTGTTTCTTCCTTGAACCTTTACAATATTACACACCTATGGGTGTTTTCCATAGTTTGTGTTTTCAAAATAACATTTTCTACTGATGTTTATGAGCTATATCGGACATTTTTACTGACCAATAATGAGGCAAAATGAATGTGTACAGGGCCAGGCATTGAGCTCAGTGATTCCAGCATCTGCCTGGCAAGCACAAGGTCTCAAGTTCGATCTCCCGGTGCCCCTTACCACAATGCTGGGCATGATGGCTTACTCTTGTGATCCCAGCACCTGAGAGACAGAGGCAGGAAGATTGCTGAGAGTTTGAGGCTTGCCTGGGCTACACAGTGAGCCCAGGGCCAGCCTGAACTAACAAAGCAAAATTCTGTCTCAAAATACTAAAAAATAATGTGTACAGTTAGAAAGGTGAATGAAGGGCAAGTTGAGACTCCACTATTCACCTGAATTAATAGTTTATTTTAAGGCTGATTGCAAGGGAACATTTAGTATTGACTTTTCCCTAGCATTGCTCATTCATTACACTGATCCCAAATGCCTTCTTCCTGAGACTTCTCTAGGAGTCTGCTGTTCTGCTCAATCCATGATGTGCCTTTGGCACGAGTTGGTGAAGGAAATGTTGTGTGATTATGATGTGTATATAAAATGCTCCTATATCACTATAAAATTTTTTTAAAAAGAGATAATCCTATAATATTAATTTAAAAATCACCACTAAATAAGAGGACGCTTTGTATTTTCATGATTGTGACATTAAAAGTCTATAGGCCTCTGGGGTTGGGGCTAAACTGTGGAAAACCAATGTTCTTATTGTGAAGTCCTAAGCCCCTCTTACTATGGCTGTGTTTGGAGACAACAACATGTCTTTGAAGACATAATTAAATTTTTTGAGGCCAACTTCCAGAGGCTGCTTATATCGCCCATTCATGGTGCCCTTCCCCCGTCATTAAGCCACCAATATCACAACTCTCTGACGCGAGCCTCTGATGTTTCTCTCTGACAACAGCTGGGAAAAGTTCTCTAGGCTTCTGTGATTAAGCCCAACAGGATAATCCAAATTAATTTTGTTTTAAAGTCAGCTGATTAACAACCTTAATTCCATTTATTTTCAGCGCCTTTCTATCATGTAGTTTAATACATTCACAGTTTCTAGGGATAAGGATCTGGACAGCTTTGGTAGGAGTTAAGAGAGTATGGACTGTTCTTGTGTCTTCCACACTGCATTACCCTGAGATCTTGGAAATTTAACATAATTAAAATGGATCTCTCATATCAAATCTATGGCAGGTCAGGTATCTTCCCCATGGTGCTCCTCCTCCCTGTGGTAATGCAGGAATCATGTACTCTGCACTGTCATCTCAGTGTTATACATTTTTGAAAATTTTTTATTTTAGTTTTTTTTATTTTACTGGTTTATTTTAATTAAGTTTATTGGTACAGCTTAGATATACATAATAATGACACTCATTGCATGAATTTGTACTTGAAAAATGACATATCTTAATTCTTATTTTTTCCATTCCCCTTCTCCCTTCTACCCTTCTTCCTCTCTTTAGTTACAAAAGCTTTGTTTTGATTTTTATCTTTCTTGTTTGTTTTGCTTTTTTTCCTTTTCTTACTTTCCCTCTCTTCCCTCCCTAGTGTCCTCTGGGTTTGAACTTTTCTTCCTATTTCAACTGTATAATATATAATGTGAAATAGAGGAAAAGATGTAGAAATGAAAATAACATCTGGGCATGGTGGCTCATGCCTGTAATCGTAGCACCTGTGAAATTGAGGCAGGAAGATTGTTCCTACCTGGAGGTCAGGGTGGGCTACATGGTGAGTTCAGGGGCAACCTGAATTATACAGCAAAACCAGGTCTTAAAAAAGGCAAACCAGGGCCAGGGATTTAGCTCAGTGGTTCTAGCATCTGCCTGGCAAGCACAAGGTTCCAGAGTTCAATCCCTTTTACCACATACCACAATGCCAGGCATGGTGGCTCATGCCTGTAATGCTGGCTCTTGAGTGGCAGAAGCAGGAGGATTACTGTGAGTTTGAGGCTTTTCAAAAAAATCAAAGAGTTTTTTCTGTTCTTAAACCTTGAGGTATGTTACACCAAATGGTGACTTTTACTACTCTTTTCATTACAGTATATATATAAAAGTTACATTCTCTCTAAGTATTTCCTCACATAGACAAAAAAATAATTATTCTCTGATAAAGGAAACAAACACTACAGAAATCAAGTCAGTCAACAAGAAGGCAGGTGTGGCCTCTTCCAGAATGATCTACTATCGTAGCTCTAAATTAACCTTTCTATATCAAAGAAATTAACCTAAAAATCACTATTTTTATATTAAACTGTTTATTAATTTTATTGGTACAATTTAGATAGACATAATGATCATATTCATAACAGGGAATTTATACCTGTACATGGTATATCTTGATTCCTCTTTTTTTCCATTCCCCTCATTTACAAAAGCTTTGTTTCCATTTTTCCCTTCATCTCTTACTTTTTTCTTCTCTCTTTCTTCATTTCTTGCTCTCCTGTTTAATTCCTTTTCCTTTTGAACAACATCTATTCCATACCTACAACAATGTTCTTACTTCATATTATCTATTATACATTTTGGTCCTTACTTATACCTTCAGTTTCTCCCATCTAGACCCATGTCTCTCATCATGCCCTGAACTAAAACAAAAGTGGATCAAACATCTAAATACTAACACAGAAACACTGAAATTCATTTTAGATTCATGAATATACAGCAGAACAAACAACACAAAGATATCAGGAGACGTATTATGGGGTAGGCCTGGATATGGAGAACATTGTTTCTACCCACATTCTATTGGTCACAATCCAGCCACAGAGCCACTGCCTGACAAAAGAGGGACTGGGAACTCTAGTTTTCCCCTGTATCTAGGAAGAGGAAGCTAAATGTGGAACTGGTACAATCATTCCATCACTACTGCCATAATGTCAGACAGCAGTACGAGTAGAGGGCAGTGTCCTTGTGTGTGTGTGTGTGTGTGTGTGTAAATATCCACAAGAGCCAGCTCTGTGTAAAGACTGTCAAAGCTTTTTGTATTCCCCCACCTCCCTCAGCCAAGCTGAACAGATTCACCTCTACCCATGTACTCACAGTCCAGCTCACTGACATGTCCTAAAACTCAGCATAATTATGTTTGCCCCTAATTTTGCCTTGACTTAATATCTCAATTCTGATAGCATGTTTGCAGCACTATTGCAAATCTCAATATTGTTGCCTAAGCTTTTGCTGCCACTAAGTTTCTTTCTGCATAGAAACTTATGTCACTTTTGCTATTTCCTCCCAAGAATTTGGACTTGCAATTCAACTCCAGCCTAATGTCTAGAAACTGTGCCGTACACATGCCTGATGTTCAGATCTCTCCTTTAGGCCCAAGATCCACATATCTACTTCCATAAGGATCAACTGTATTTCATATTGTCGGGAGCTGAGCTTATGGACTTCCCCGCACAAAGTTGGTGTTCTTACAGGAATCTATCTTCTCACCTGCCCCAGCCTAAAGTATAGATGTTCCTAGCACTTCTTCCTTCTTCTTTCTGCCCATATCCAACCACTAAGGCCTTGGTGACTTAAAAAAATCTATATATGAAACTTACTGGTTTAAATAAATTCATTACTAAAACATTTCTTCAATCCATCTGCTTCTTTGTAAATCAACAACAATCCCACACATTCAAGCCTCATAAACATCTCTTACCTACATCACTACTGTTTGCTTCTGACATCCTTTGCCTTTTAGTCCCTGATTCGAACATTAGCCAAGAGTTTCCAAAACATAAGCATGATACATATACAACTTTTTAATCTGAAATCTTTAGTGAACATTTTAAAAGATCTGCATGAACCAGGCCTTGTGACACATACCTATTATCCTAGCACTGAGGGAGAAGATTGCAAGGTCAAAACCCAGCTGAGCAACTTAGTGAGACACTGTCTCAAATAAAAAACAAAAAGGACTTGGAGTATAGCTCAGTGGTAAAGCACCCTTACATTCAAAATCTATAAGGAAAGAAGAAGAAAAGATCTACATGGTCTAGCACCTTCCTTGTTTTACTCATGACTTGACTCCTTTGTTCTCCAGCCAGTCAAGTCTTCATTCAAGTCTTCAAAGGTACCAGGCTTCTTTTTGCCTTTGAGGCTTCTTATAAGCTCTCCACCCTAACTACAATGCTCTTCATTCTCCTTTTTACCTACATAACCTTGACATTCTTCAGAGCTTTGTCCAAATGTCACTACCTGTACATCTTCCCTGTGTGAAATCTCACCTGTACCTTGTATGGCAAGCCTCACTCTACCTTCACATCAGTGTGTGTCATGAGTTGGTCAGGACCTTTAAAAGAACACATGCCATGAATGAAGTTTAAAAATAATATGCTAAGTCAAAGAAGCTAGTCACAGAAAGAATAATACTGTGCAATTCACTTACATGGAATATCTAGAAAAAGAAAATTCATATAGATGAACAATAGATTAGAGGTATTTGAGGGCTGAGGAAGAGGAGGACTTGCACCAGTACATGACACAATTTAATTCTCATTTTTCCCATTCCCCTGCCCATCTACAACCCCCACCCCCTTTATACATAAGTTTTGCTTCCTTTTTCTTACCATGACATTTTTTCTTTCCACTCATTACTTGCCCTACCCCTCTTTTCCCTCTGAATATTTTCTATTTCACACTATCTGTCATACATTATAGAATTTATTTACATCTTCAGTTTCTCATACTAGAGAAAAGATACGGTATTTACACATCTGATACCTACTTTTAAACATTGAAAATATAATTAAAGATCCATTTGGCTCCTAGCTACAGCTCACAGCCCACAGCTTCCTTGTGTTACATTAAAAGGAACAGGAACATCATGGAGGACCAGTCTCAGAAAATCACCAGCCAGGAGAGCGTGCAAACTAGCTTCAGGGAAGTGTTGCCTTCTTTTGGTATATTAGCTACTAGCAGGAAAAGAAAAAGCCCTGTGTGCTTCAACTATGACTTTGTTCTAAGTGTTCTTTTTATTAGGCAGTAGTCCATTAAATTAGATTTAATTAAAGTTGATTTGATTGATGAACTAAGGCCTCATAGTCTTTTCAAAGATAACATGGGTTTGTGTCATTGATCCAAAAATCCCTCACATTTTGGCAACCATGTGGCAACATGATTTATTTTCTCAATAAAACCAGGCAATACTATTGATCTAAAGAAACACCATTTCAGTCATCCCTATGTGGTGGAGGTTCTTAACTGTTATTAAATCAGCTGTTCACTGGCTGACACATCACAAATTGAAACTACACACACAAATCACACAGCTGAACTTGAAAAACCAAACCTGTTTTTGTTATACTGTGGAAACCAGATATGGAACTTCATTCTGCTGCTATTATCACATAGAAATTTAAAAATGCAAAACACTCCTCCCTTTAAAAATAATAAATGGCATAAATCATGTTGACAGCTGACCATTACACTGTAACATTCCTGTGAGTTGTGCATTAATAAGAAGCTGAATTAGATTAATAACTGTGCATTCTCCTAAACATCTCAAGGAAATTAATTTAGCTCTTCACATGTCTAGGCAAAATGCTTTGAAAATATTAACTACCCGATTCTTATCACCGAAAAAACATTTCCTTTACCCTTATTTGCACTTGGGCTTTGCTAAGCACTTTCTAAGCAATTCAAATTGATGGATTATGTAATCTAAAAATGCCGTTTTCCCATTAAAAAGACAACCTGGAACTTGTTTATTGAAGTGCCAAGCTGCACTGACTTTTTAAGTTTGGTTATTGCTGATCATAAAAATATGGGGAGGTCTTATTTCATACAAAGGATGTATCTTGCCAGACATTGTATAATTTGAACTTGCATAATTCAAGAACGATTTTCCCAAGGGAATAAATATAAACTAAGACAGATGTATTCTCAGAGCACATTTACAAGTTGTAACATGTTTTCCCTTTAAAGCTGCTTTTTCCCTTCCAACAATACATCTATTATTTCACAGAGTGCTTATCCCATATTAACTGCACCAGGTTGCATTGTTATTGTTTCCCCTTTTCTTGGCATTTTACCAACTTGACTTCAAAAAGCTATTGATTCAGGGACATTTGTGCATCTATTTTTGATACTTTGGATGTCACTGTTATGAATTGCAAAATGTTTCATGCGATAATAGTGAAAGTTAAAATAACAGCATAATGCTCATCAAAATCATTTGCAGAAGTCCCATTGTATGGGAAAGCAGCATGCTGGAGGGAATCCTTCAAAGCTGCCTTAGTATTTCTGTTTAGCAGCTGTACTGGTTACTTTTCTGTCACTGCTGAGACAAAATATCTGACACCCAAAGTTAAGAGGGCAAGGGTTTATTTGGCTTATAGTTTGTAGAGGTTTCTGTCCTTAATCACCTGGCTCCAGGGTAGAGATGACGAATAAGCATCACAGAGCGGAAACAACATGGTACACACAAGGCAGCAAAGGTAACAGTACCTTTCTGTGTTTTTTGTTTTATTCAGACTACCAGGATTAGGGCAGTGCCAAACCAATCAGTCACATGTGGTACTTTAGTAATCTCACACCTTTAACCTCAGCATCACACCTTCTAGATTCAACTACCTGTGAAAAGGATAGTCCCACCTCATCTGCGTGAGGCTTTGGGGACATTCAAACACAAATCATAGCACCAGCTGTGTTTCAGCCATGTTAAAAATGTGTAAAGTTCATGATATTTGTTCTGCCAATATGCTTTGCAATTATGATTCTTGACAATATCTTTTAACTTAACAGACTATTTTTTATCTTTGGATATGAAGTAAAGTTTTATTTGCATTTTACACTGAGGTTTTCTACTTCATCTTTTCCTAACTTGTTGAAACTGGGCTTAACTCCACATTTAATCTAGATATCTCTCCCACCTGATTGGCTCCAGCCAAACATCAACCAGTCTCAGGATGGATCCTCTTCCACTTTTGTTTATGTAGAAAAGTACCTGTAACCACCACAGTTAGTTGATACCTCAACTTCTTTCGTTCATCCCCATTTTATTCCTTCTAGAGAAAAAAAAATTAATCTTGATTTTATTCAGTTACCTACCTTTCCTCCATGTAACTTAGAGGAAAGTGATCCCAATTCTAGTCTTAGGAGGAGGTCTTCATAAGATGGAGGAGACGCCAGCATGGATCCATGCCAATCTGTTGATACAAATGTGAAATCTACATGGGGTTTAGGATGAGAAGAGATACTGGAAAGAATTAATCCTCAAAAAAAGCCAGTGAAAGGATAGAAAGCAATGGTTCTTCTTCGAATATATGTGATGTGTCAAAGTATGGTACCTAAATTACTACCACACATCTCAGTGCCAAGCTGGGAATAAAATCAACACATTGAAGTAAAAGAAGGAAAAGCATTCCAGAGAGGTTGAGCCTAAAGCCAATTCCACCTCCAGAGTCCTTATACTATGAAATCATTATACTATTAAATGAATTTAAGTTTTCTTTTTCCTTAGCACTCAGATCTAGGTACTCCCATCTCCATAACTGGCATTCTTGGGAATGTGTATGTCCTTCATTTTCCTATAGGGGCTCTGAAGGGACACAAAACTTGGCACAATGCCTTCCTAAGTTCTAAGCAGTATACTCACAGAGTATACTCACCTCTTTGAAGAAAACCAGGAAGTAGTATAATGAAATACATATTGCAATCAGAACAAGTGAAAAGAAATAAAAGCGAACTAGGCATTGAAAGTACGCACATGAAAGAAAAAAACCTAGATTTAACCAAGCATGAAATCAAATCTAGAACAAACAAAGGAAATTCTAAGAGTCTAGTGGAATAGAAATCTAACATAGCTATTCTCCTTTATTTCTATTGTTCAATCCACTTACTTAAGAATTAACTTTGAAAGGAAGTGATTCCAAGTCACTGAGCCGCCCAACTTTGATCTTGATTTATCCTTAACCTTGGAAAATTCTTTGATTTGAATGACCTGGCAAAGAAGAGTCTTTAATAGGACTTGAAATTACACATATAGACAACTCTTGAGAAGTTTATGTGTAAACAAGAGCAGAAAGGATGAGTGTTGATAGGTAAGGGGGAGTAAAGAAAATTTGTTAAAATGAAAAATAATAAAACATGGTTGAATATTTATGAACATTGTCCATTAAGGAGGAAGAACAAAGAAACTTCTGGAAGGACTGAAACTCAATTTTTGGCTGCAATGGAGAAATAACATGATGTCTACTACCTTCTTCCTGGGTCACTATCTCTCTCAGAAGTATAGAGTAGAAGCTAATTCTGCATGCCTTCCTCCCTCATAACTAATGGGTCCTTCCACCACTGGAGGTCCAGCCTTTGTCTAAAGTATTACATTTATAGTCATTTCTCTTCCACATGACCCTGAGGAATCCCTTCCTAAACTAAAACTAATCCTGCTTCATCAGTCTTTGAACTTTTCTAAAGTCACTAAACTTGGGGAAAATGGCACTTGTCCAGCTCTAAGATCTGGAGGACTATGAAAAGTGAACCTTTTTTCTTCCCTGGGACATCAAGAAGTAATAGTAGAAGTGGACAAGTAAAAACATAAAGAATCTCTGGTGTTGGTAGGAATGGTGTTAAGCTGATGCTGACATTCTTCACCCCACCAAAAAGAAATGAAGACACATTAGGTTCATGGTGCTTTATTTCCTGTGAGTATAGCCCAGAAGAATGTCACTCTTATTGACATAATAGGGTAGGATCTAGGGAAGAAAGAGCCTCTCTATAGTTGCTTCTCTGGGGAAAAAACTGGGCAAGGGATGTTGCATTAAAGTCATTGGTGGTCAATGAACAGATCTAGAAGATGGAAGAAACTTATCATCAACTTGGGAGGGGTGCTTCATATCATATAACAATCTAATGGCAGAATTGCAGAGTTCACACTCTCTCAAACACAAAGATCACTCAAATCCCTTTTCATCCCAGCACTTCCCCCTGCTCATGCCTCTAAGAATATGTATTTGGTGTGGAGTAATTGATCTGTGTTTTATTTGGCTCTGCTGCTGCTCTTCAAGTAAGAGAAGTCAAGTTCCTCCCTCTGAGTCCAACTCTCAGTATCTGTAAGTGGTGCTGTCTCTACCTGGTTTAGTCCCTTGGATAATTATAAATAATAAATGAACTATTACAGTCATTCTCAGCAGATGAAAACATACCATCTAGACTAGAATTTCTTAACCATAAGAGCAAAGTTGAAATTCTCAATGAAGCTAGAAATATACCAGCTTATTTTAAAACAAACTTTAAAAAAATGTAAAAAATTCCAAAAAGTACAAAGGTCAAATAATGTTTTATTCCACAACTAAAAAATAACCTTAGTATTAATCAGTTGTCCAATGTTGAGATAAAATGCCTGACACACACACACAGTTTAAAGAAGGAAATGATTTATTTTGGCTCATGTTCATAGATGTTTTAGTCCATGGTTGGCTGGCTGCATGATAGAAACAGCATGGTAGAAAGGCATGACAGAGATCAGTCCAACTGATCAGCACAAAGCAGAGGAAAAAGCCAGAGAATAAAGAGCCAGAGATCACCTATGGGCCCCAAGACCATGCCCCTACCTTACCACAGCACATCCAGAATTGTGTTTTACTAATATCTTAGGTTCACCTCAAACAAATCAAGTTGATAATTAATATTAACCATCAAGGACTGGAAATTTAGCTCAGTGGTTCCGGCACCTGCCTAGCCCTTGCAAGGTCCCTGGTTTGATTCCTGGTAACCGCATATAACAACACTGGGCATGGTGACTCACACTCACCAGCAATCAGTACCATATACCACAGTGCCAGGCATGGTGGCTCACACCTGTAATCCCAGCACTTGGGAGGCAGAGGCAAGGAGATTGCTGAGTTCGAGGCTTGCCTGGGCTACATAGTGAGTTCAGGGCCAGCCTGAACTGCAAAGTGAGACCCTGTCTCAAAAATAAAATTAAATTAAATTAAATTTAAAAATAAAATAAAAGTATTAACCATCAAGTTCTACCTGTTGTCAACTTGATTGGCTTGTGATTGGTAAAGCACACTTCTGGGTGTGACAATATCTGTTTCCTGGACTATTCCTCATGGGTAATTTCCCCCTGTGCTCTGTTTACAGTCACCCATGAAGTGACTATCTTCGCTTCATCAGACCCTTACACAGTGATGTTTCTGCCTGGGAGCCAGAAGACCATGGACTGAAAACTCCAATACTGTGAGCCAAATTGAGTCTCCTCCTTTATCTCACATCCTGGTTAGAAAGGAAGTCCAGTTCACTGTCAATGTTCATTTAGTTTTCAACAATCAAGAATTAGGATAAGTCGGGTCGGAGGGTTAGCTCAGTGGTTCAGGTGCCTGCCTCGCAAGCGCAAGGTCCTGAGTTAGATCCCCAGTAACCACATACAATGTTGGGTGTGGAGACTCACACCCACCAGCCGTCAATACCACATACCACAGTGCCGGGCATGGTGGTTCACACCTGTAATCCCAACACTCGGGAGGCAGAGGCAGGAGGATTGCTGAGTTTGAGGCTTGCCTGGGCTACATAGTGAGCTCAGAGCCAGCCTG
>PVIC010048681.1:0-13431 GCA_004025085.1 Thryonomys swinderianus
AAAAAAAAAAAAAAAAGAAAAAACAAGCAAACAAACAAAAAAAACACCATCAGTTCTTAATGTTCTTATTTTTAAAATGTAAAAGGAGGCCAAACTTGATCCCAGTAACCCTTTTTAAGCACTTTTGGGAACATATACCAGTAGCTATCACATAGTGCCAAACCCTTTTTTACTACAACCAGTTCAAAAGACCAAGAGCTCCCTACCTCCTCGTACCAGGGATTGAATTTAGAGCCTTCATACTGAGCTATATCCTCATTTTACAACAAGATCTCACTAAGTTGCCCAGGCTAGAGTCACACTTTCAATCCTCCTGCCTCAGCCTTCCAAAGTACTGGTACTACAGGCCTGTGCTACCACATCTGTCTTTCTCACTGAAGCAGTATGCAGCCTAACATTTTTAGTGTTTAAGTAGTAAGATATCATTTCTTTAGGAAGAGTTCACCATTTAGAACTTTTTTAAAAGGGAAAACTCCCTGAATTTCATTAACAGTTTGTGGAGGAAAGGACTACTTCTAGAAAGTGGTAGAACTAGGCTATTAAGTGCTTGGAAATCTTTTTAACAGCAGGAAGAAAAAGAGGTAGCCACAGCTGTTCTCATAGAAAATAAATATGCATACCCAACCTCATCCTTCCTTTCCTAAGTCACACTGAATGCAATAGTTTCTGTCTCCAGTTTCAGTTCTCTTTTGTCCTTGTTGAGAGCAAAGATAGCAGATCAACAGAATGTAATTAGTATAAGAAGTAGTGTGGGGTACAGCATAGACTGCCTTACCATCTCCCATCCCTTAGAGGGTAGGCCAACGAAAACAATTGAATTCCCTTGGGCCCCTAGTGGCAGAGTTAGATCTCTGATTTTGTATTACAAATTAGTTCAAAAAGAGATTATGAGGACACCAAGGGGTGGAGGTGGAGACTGGAAAGTTGATTCATAAAGTGATAAAAAAAAACAGGGCTGAAAACCTCAATACTTGTGGCATAGTTAGTCAGGGGATGTGTCACCAATTTCTGAGGCACGGATATAACCAATAGAGTTTAATTATGAGGAAAATTATTATTCAATTCAACATAATTACCAATGATTTTTTAACTGTCTAAAACTTACACAACAGGGTGACTGCCAATTGTACTGCTATTTTTATTTTAATTAATTGAAATTTAAATTATAAATTCAGATTCTCTGTTACACTAGCTATATTTCAGGTACTTGATAGTCATATGTTATAAATAGCTAACATTGGATAATCCAAATGATAGACTATTTCCATCACTATAAGACATTTTATTTCAGAACACTCATACTAGAACAAACTGAGAGTTAAAGTTTAATGTAAGTATGTGATACTTAAAAATTATTAATGTATGTAAAAATATAATATATAGCATCATCTCCTCTTAAAATGGAACCTACCATTGTAATTTGGTTATTCTAGGCATAAATAACAGTTTTTAAATGAACAATAAGGTCCACTAAGTAAAAATGAAGATAGATATATGTTGATTTTAGGTCCTAGGGCTTGAGTAAAACAAAGATGATGAAAATATGAAGTTTCACATCCACTCACATACCCTAGGAACATAAGGCAAGATGAAAAAAACTTAGCAAAGTATCGATATAAAGAAGTCACTGATGAGGAACAGAGTAAGAAACAGCTATAATAATGGTACCAAGTACTGTCAAAGTTTTTTTTTGTTTTGTTTTGTTTTAGAGACAGGGTCTCACTTTGTAGTTCAGGCTGGCCCTGAGCTCACTATGTAGCCCAGGCAAGCCTCGAACTCAGCAACCCTCCTGCCTCTGCCTCCTGAGTGCTGGGATTACAGGCATGAGCCACCATGCCTGGCACTATGGTACATGGTATTGATTGCTGATGAGCATGAGTCACCACGCCCAACATTGTATGTGGTTACTGGGGATCAAACTCAGGACCTTGAGCTTGTGAGGCAGGTGCCAGAACCACTGAGCTAAATCTCCGGCCCCAAAGTTTACTTTTTTTATGAAAGCGTGATGTTTTCTTGAAAATCTTAAAAGTGACTTCTTTGTCACAATTATTGCATCATGAAGAAAGAATAACCTAACCTGTTATTACTATATCCAAAGCAGTAGAGAAGAAAATTGAATGACAGTTGAGCCAACTTTTGGCACATATAAAGCTGTAAAAAAAAAAAAGTGCATAGTTACTTTATAATCCTTATATCTGGTCTAAATAGATTTCATATTTAATTATTTTATTTATTAGTAATAGATGAAAATTACTGAATGCTCATTCTTTGTGAGCCACCTTGTTTAGCATTTTACTAACTAAATCCTCATAATAAACAGTCCTATGAGTTAGATCCATCTATGTCCTTTTTAACAGTTAAGGACACTGAACCTTGGAGAGATGTGAAGCTGGCCCATGGTCATACGGCTAGTGAGGGATGGACCCAAGATTTGAATTTAGTTCTGCCTTTTTTAAGACCTGTGCTCTTAATCCTTGTACGAAGCTTTTATAAGCAGCAAGCTAAATACCATATTAGCTGGAAACAGAGTAAGATGTAAATGCTTGCCTTTCTAACCCACATATTAAGTTCAAGCCCCTATAAAGACAATCAAGTTTCCTCAACTTATCAAATACCAAGATGTGAAAACTTTGAATAAATTACTGAGGATAACACATATTAAAACAAACAAGTATAAATTGTACTTATGTGACATTCAGATTTAAAATCCTTGAAGCAGCACAGATGATATTTATCAGCAGTATTTTTTTTACTTGTCTTGATTTCAGATTACAGTCTTTTTAGAGAACACTGCAACCATACAAAGTTGTGAGAGAACATTTAGGAAGTTTCTTACTATAAACATAAGTCGTGATAATTTTTCTAGACTGGATTATGGAGAACATGTCAAATAACATGCCAAGAAGTCTGGAAAGAGAGAGTTAATGATTGAAGACCAAGTGGTAACCTGAGATATAGCTCAGTGGCAGGGCACTTGCCTAGTGAGTATAAAGCCCTAGGTTCTTTCAGTCCCCAGGAAGAAAAAAGAACAAATGAATGAATGAATGAATAATGAATGACCAAATGATGAAAACTTCATCTTGGTTAATATAGTTTGTAGTCAACTCAGTTCAAGCAGCTCATCTTTCTATTCCCTGAGCCCTCTGAAAATTTCAGTTCTCAATAGTAAAAACAGCACAGTCACAAAACTTGTGGAGAGCAAAAGTTAAAGAGAAGAATATTCTCTTTAGTTTTCTTTGGTGAAATTTCCCTCTGAGTGAATGAAATGTAATTCAGCCAGTTGAATCACTGAACTATTTTATTGCATTGGAACTCATAAAAGAATCTCTTCTAAAAACCACTGCTTGCCATTTCAACAGCTTAAAGCCATAATCTATTCAATCACTTCATAACAAAGTTGCATAGATAATAACTTCACTGTAACAGTGCCAGACTCTCTTCAGCAAAATGTTGGCATGAGGCTTCCAAAGGGAAGGGCAAGGCCAGGAGAATAAAAAGAAGAGTTAACTGCACTTTATTTACTGGTCAACATTGAAAATACAGAGAATAAAGAAATAATCAAGATATAATATGTGATTCTACCTTAAAGAAACAATCTAATTGAGAGAAAACAATTCATATGACATAATATGAAATTTGTAAGGTAATATTAACATGGAAAATGGTACATTGATAAAAGTCAATGCAAAAGAACATTTTACAACTTTATTTTGTTGTAATGGAGTAGATTGACAGTCTGTCCTGTAACTATTCTTGCACAAGTATTGCCCACTGATCATTGTTTATAGTGTTGGAGATGTAACAGAGAACACAACAGCCTGAAAAATATGTCCTTACAAAGTTTGGGGAATGGGAGACAGAACATATCCAAGTTAAGGAAAATACAGAGTATATTAGATAGTGAAAATGCTGTGACATAACACACACAAGGATAGGAAGTATGAGTAGAGTTTTGTATATCTTCTATAAACATTATATTATTAGTATAGAATCTGAAGTTGAAAAAGGGCCAAGCCTTCCTGTCAAGTGAAAGGAATTCAGTTAAGAAATGAGAATGATATCAGGTGGAAGGAAGGAATGTGTCCGTTTGCTGGTCTTGTGTGTGTTCTTTGCTTAGGTAGATGTTTAAGAGTATGTTTAGTTTTTGGTAGGGTCAGCTGACCCCTGAAATAAAAGAAGGGAGTAGTAGTATTAGAGACATTATTTCTGTCAGTAGAGCACAGTTCCACTCATTTTTCTCTGAGAGCTCAACACAAACTGCAGTTACGGAGAACGCTTTTACAGAGCAGTATCTGTGATACTGGGATATTCACTGGTTAAACAAAAAAAATGTTACACAGTTCTGCTAAAATCCTGAAACAACCTCCTAGTGAGGAAAATCTATCTGTTCCTATATTTCTTTGCAATACCAAGCTTATTAAGGTATTACTATTACATAGTTATTCTTTTATTCATCTACTTTATTTGTTCACTTGAGTGAGCAGATTTTTCATGCATTTCTGAATATTGCTTGCATGGCCATGGGGTTTTTCTTTTTATGACTAAGTATTTGCTGTCTTTGTCTCTTCCAGTTCTGTAACCCCTTCCTCTTTCCCCTTAGACAACCCTATCTCAGCCTAAGCCTGTTCAGGTTAACTTCTCTAAGATGACCAGTAATTCCCATTTTTGCCAACTTTAGCTTTTGAATAAAGGTCGAAATTTTTATTTTAATTTGCTTGATCTTTTGGGAAAGTCTCCAAATTGCATTATATCCCTTAAATGAAATAAATAAAAGTACTTGATAAAGTACCCAACACAACTTGGAATACACTCAGTGGTAGAGCACTTGCCTAACATTTATGAGGTCCCGAGTTCCATCCCCAGTATTGAGATAAATTATTTATTTATTTATTTATTTATTTATTTATTTATATTTTTTTTGAGACAGGGTCTTGCTTTGTAGTTCACGCTGGCCCTGTAGCCCAGGCAAACCTCAAACTCAGCAGTCCTCCTGCCTCTGCCTCCCAAGTGCTGGGATTACAAGTGTAAGCCACCATACCCAGCAGTGTGGTATGTGGTATTGATTGCTGGTGGGCGTGAGTCACCATGCCCAGCATTGTTGTATGTGGTTACCAGGGATCAAACCAGGGACCTTGGGCTTGCTAGGCAGGCACCAGAACCACTGACCTTAATCTCTGTCCCCTAAGATAAATTTTTAAAAAGCACTTAGCTAATGATAATTGAATGTAAGTGAACTGAATATTACTTTCCACTATCTTGGTTTGATTCCAGCCCAGTGCATTACACATTGTAGATATTCAGTGTGCTTTGATTTTTTTTTCAATGAATGAATGAACCAGTCACTTTTTCTCTGTCCCCTTTCATGGTTCTTTGTCACTTCAAATATGTATTTTAAGAACTTACCAGCTTCTAGCTGAGTCTCAAAAAGAGGAAAAAAAAAATCTCTATATACTGGTCACTACAGTAAAAGTGTTATATTCATTATATTGTTTATTTTTCACAACAATCTGATATAGGGTTATTCTTTATATTTTTGCTTTAATGGGTGAAGAATGTTGAAGTCACTCCCCCTACAAAAGGGCTCCTAAACTGTGCCAGGTCTAAAGTGGCTCCCTTTCCCACGTGCCCCTAAACTGTGCCAGATCCAAAATGTCTTCCTTTCCCACCTGTGAAAAAGGGTAGCCAATCGGTAAGCTCCCTTAGCTACCACCCAGGACAAGGCAACCCCAGTCCACTCCAATGCCATCCCAACTCCCAGGTCCCCATAAAACTTCACTCCACGCCCCAGTGCTCTCTCACCATTTTTTGGCAGGTAGCTTTCACCTCCATTAAAGCCTTGCAACTGGGTTTTCTTGTTTCAGCTCATTTTTCTTTCAAAGAAAATGAACCTTAGAATTCCTAAATGATTTATCAGAGTCACATAAATACAGTGGAGCCATCAGTCACACTGAGATTGTTCCAAAGCACCACAGATAAATTGACATGCAAAAGCCAGGAATAGGTAGTGCATGCCTCTATTCATATCTACTCAGGAGGCTGAAGCAGGAGGTTTATTTGAACCTAAGGGGTCAAAGCCTAAGCCAGTTTATGGGCAGCACAGTGAGACCTAGGCTTTTAATTATCTTCAGGACATATTCATAAGTGAAATGAATAGGTCATCGATTTGTAAATATCACATCTTTTCTCTGGTATGAGAAACTGAAGATATAAGAGAGCTCTAGAATATATGGTATATATTGTGAAATAGAAAATATTCAAAGGGAAATGGGGTGTAGGAGTAAGTAACAAAGGGAAGAAAAAATAGGATGGTAATAAGGGAAACAAAGCCAATGTATTTAGACGTGGGGGTTATAGGGTGGGTGGGGGAATAGGAAAAAATGAGAAATTGTGTCACATGCTGATACAAATTCTCAATATTGTGTGTGATCAAAGTATGTGTATATAATGTACCAATAAAAATTCAAATTAAAAAAACAAATTAACCTTCTATCTCTTTCTCTTGCTGTCCACTCTGGGTTATTCTGCCATCATATTGAACTCATTTAAAACAGACCTCATGAATATTACCACAAATTGTGCTTCCTGATTTAATCAGTGACAATCACGATATCCCAATCACTTAGACCTGAAATCACCTTTAATTCCTTTCTTTTTCCATGTCCTTGTCCTGACTATCACATCCACTTTTTACAGTGTAATTCCCAAGGGTCTATATATATATATATATATATATATATATATATATATATATATATATATGGACTAACCTTTCCACAGGCCTACCACAGCAGAAGAGCTTGAGAAAGATCTTTGTTACTTCCTTAATTATTAACTTCCTTATTTTCTCCTGTCATTTTAGAAACATACTGTGACAAAGCTAATAAGAACTGTTGAAAATTGTATACTTACTTGAAACTATCTCCCTGCTTTCTCACACACTGAATATATAACAAATACTGGTACCTTACCAGTTCTTCCGGCAGATAAGGATGATTTTTTTTCCTGAGTTCTCATCCAGAGGCCTCCAGGAGATCTCAAATTGTGTCATATACTGGTACAAATTCCCAATATCGAGTGTGATTGTGATATGATGTGTATATATAATGTACCATTAAAGATAAAAATTTTTAAAAGAATGAACTGCAAGGGCTGGAGAGGTAGCTTAGTAGCACTGTGCCACAAAAGAGAGAGAGAGAGAGAGAGAGAGAGAGAGAGAGAGAGAGAGAGGTAGAATGGACTATAGCATATAGAATACTTAGTAGAAGAACTAATTTAAAAAGAGTTAGAAAGGTACCCTCCCCCCTTTTAATGAACATGCCATTTATAGAGGCATCAAAAACGTAGAAAACATGAACTACCATGAGACAGACTACTGGCAATGGTACCTAATAGCTAAAGAATATTTGGTGATTGTGATGTTAAGACGTGACAGTCTTCTACTTGAAATATCTCGTATAATCCTTCCAACAGCCTCCAAGGATGAGTACGCACATCTGAGGCTCAGAGAGGTTAAATTATTTTACCTGAAACAATTCAAACACAAGTAATTTTGCATCTGAGTTACTGTTCCTAACTAGCACAGTAAACCGCCTTCAGTAATGAGCAAGAGAAATGAGCTCATGCCAAAGTATTCTAGGCTACACTATCATTTGTTCTGAGACCTGGGGCTCTTGACCTAATTTTCCTTCTTGCCAACATTTTTGCTTTGCCTCCTGCCTCCTCCAACACAGTGTGGCTGTGATCAGTAAGGTGAGGAGACTGTAGGTCAGCATTATTTGCTTTCTTGATCTGCCCTGAAAGACATGCTTTGTTTTATCTTCCTCACTTAGAGAGGAGTGAATAGGATATACACTGACCAAAACAAAAACCCTACTAACACAATATCAGAAAGCATACAGATTTGCTGACGGAGACATTGTGAATTCAAGTTTTGTTTGCAAGTAATATAATTCTGTGAAAGTTAAAGGGGAATGGGTCTTAGGGAAAAATATGATTACAGTGGACCATCTGTGGCCTTTCATACTTCTGCCACACTCCTTTTTGTCTTGCTTTAAACTTCGAGTATTCGGACCACTACTTTTGATTTGTTTTGTTTTTGTTTTTATTTTTACTTCTGGTTTCAATAACTGAAATTTAAGTTAAAAAAAAATAAAGTATCTTCTTGAATCCTCATTCATGAATTCTGGCTTTGAAGATAATCCTAGCTAGAGGACAGGGTTCTTTTTGGTAAGAAAGATACTTAAGATTTCAATAAACTGTTATCATTGAGTTCCCTCTATACCGGGCACTCTTATAATGCTAAGGTTTTCCATTTCTGGTTTTTGGGGTTTGTTTTTTTTTAAGCTTCCATTAACTACTTGGCTCTGATATTTCCACCTCTTTGCAGCTTTACTTGAGCCATCTGTGATGGTGACTTTTGCAGCTGCCTGTGGCATTACGCTATCTAACATTTATCAACACCAGGGAAACCCAGGCAGGTATATCTGGACAGGGCCAAAAAATGTAAGACTAAAACATTAGTACTTGAGAATCTGGATTTAGCTATTTCTGGCTGTATGAGAGAGACAAAAAAAAAAAAAAAAAAAAAGGAAAGATGTCCAAAGATCAAGAAAATAATCAGGCCACTCACACATAAAATTGTTGAGAAGCAGGAAGAGTACAACCCAGGAAAAGAGCATTGTACAAAATATTCTTCCTGATAGTAAAGTGTCTTTCTGTCTCTCTCTTTCTCTCTAAGAAAGATTATTTAGAAAACTTGCTCAAGTTCATTTGTACTTAGAGTGGGTTTTAGGTTTGTAAGTTTTCTTCACAGTGATAATCCTAGCCTCTTTGGTACTGAACTCTCAACCTTCCCACACAAGCAGTCTCTCAGAATTATCTCTTATCACTTGACATTCAGCTCACATTTATTTTCTCAGACTTTTGGGAGGTACCACTCAGACAGATGCAAATTCAGTGCCCTGACTGCCAAAGTGCTGAGCAGAAAAGAGACTTCCTTTTAAACCTTCCATCTTTGGAGCCTTTGGTTCTGCTCTTTGAGCCTTTGCTAGATAGCAACCAGTAGGTCCCTGTTCAGCTGAACAGGAGTGCATTTGCATTACTGAGCTTGCTGTCTCTAGTTCCAAAAAGATGCTTTACAATTTTCTTATCAGCAAAGGGATCCCTTGATTTCCTTTGATGCTGCATCCGAGCTGACATTCTAGACATAGCACAAAAGCAATTCATACCCTAGTGAAATGATCTCACCCACTAATTCTGCATTATTTGTACATATTAGACTTCAATTAGTTAAGGAGATAGAGGAAGAAGAAAGTCCGAAATACTCAGAGCCCTTCGTTGGAACTCCATCAGAGAATCCTGACCCTGTCATCAGACTTTCAGTAACACACTTACATTGTACCGGTGTTCCTCCACCTCCACCCTGCTGTTTGTCAGGCACAAAAATAAACATTTGAAGTTTTCTTTTAATAACCTCTAGTGATTTAAACAACACAAATAGCACTGAATAAATAATTCACAGAATTGTGGGAAACCTTAAGTACATGAGATCAATAAAAAGCATTTTAGAACACATCTTGTGCCCTTTTTGATTTGCCATCGTGGGCTATTATTCATTGATTTTTCAAAGGTGGTTACTGTACTCTGAGCTCAGAGAAGCTATAAAAAGACAAGGTGTATAAGTATTAAGTGTCTTGTTCTAATTGGGAAATATTTATGGGAAGAAAGAAAAGGGTGTTTGATGCAAGTGAATATTCTTCAAAGGTTTTAGGAGATTTGAATGTTTTACTGGGGGGGCCCCTATTTTTTGTTTACCTGTTTGGCCTAATTATCCTTTCAATTTAATATTACATTTTATAGTACTACCTGTTTGTCACCTTGCAGTGGGGACAATTTCTGAGAAACGTGCCACAAGGCTGTTCTGTCTGTGTGAACATCATGGGCTGCACTTACACAAAATAAGACAGTCTAGTCTCATACACTGACTGTTCCAGATGTCCTGCTGCTCCTGGACTACACAGCTACGCGGCAAGTCACTGTGTTATCGTGGGCAGTTGTAACGATAAATACCTGTGTCTATCAGCATCACCACAAACAAAAGTAATGAAGGCACTGCTCTGTGACATTAAGATGGCACTGACTTTACTATGGAATCTTTCAGCACCACTATAATCTTACAGGACCAAAGAATACACATCCCATTTTTTACCAGAATGTCACCATGTGATGCATGACTATATGTACATTTGTTTAGTTTTTGTTATGTTGAGACAGGGTCTTGCTAAGTAGTCCAGGCTGGCTTTGAACATACCATGTAACTCATGCTGGCCTCAAACTCACAGTGATCCTCCTGCTTCAGCCTCTTGAATGCTGGGATTCCAGTCTTATGTTACCAAACCCACTTTATATGTATATTTATACATAAAATCAACTCTTACCACTTCTATCGTAGTTTCTTTAATTCAAGCCACCTTTAGGATAACCTGCACTATCCTAGCACTTTACTCTCAACAGAGATGGCTCCTTTAAAATATAAATCAGAATGCCATACACAGTCTCTCCTCAAAACCCTGTCTGGGCTTCCTGGCTCTGAGTAAGAACTGGAATACTTGCACCAGGACTTGGTATGGCCCTGTGTTCCCCTGCCACTTCTCTGGCTTTATCAGTCCTGGTTCATTCTGCTTTAGCCACCCAGTTCTCCCCACACCTCCCTTTGACCCTTGGCGCTGCTGCTGTCTATCTAGAAAACAGTCCCCCAGATATTAGCATCTCCTTCCGAAATTGAGAAGGGTTAGATTTCACCTTCTCACTGAGCTCTGTTCCTCTTGTCCTGCTTAAAGTTGCAGTCTGCCCCCACACGCAGCATTCCGCATCCCACCCTGTGTTGCTTTTATCTCTCTTTTACACAGTATTCATCATTCTTTTAATATACTAATTTACATCATATCTATTATCAGTTTCTCCACAAAAATTTAAGCTTCACAAGAATAGAGAGTATTTGTTTGATTGTTTCCCCCAATGCTTAGAGCATGAAATAAACTTACCTGTTAAATGAATTATGAATAATTCGAAACTACAACTCAGATCACCCTAAATCTATATTGTTTAATTATACTTTCATTAGTGTACGTTGCCAGTGCATAATGATTATATTCATCATCGGGAGATGGTATGTGTGTGTGTGTATTCTCTTTACTCTTTTTTGCCCTCTGTTTTTAAGAATTGTATGACATTATTATAAGAATTGAAGAAAAACATGAACTATGTATGAAGGGAAAGATGCAAGAGGCTGTTTTCCAATTGAGAAAACAGCTGTATTCACAGTAAACTACTAATACAATAGCAGGTGATGAGATACATTATAATAAGTACACAAATGAAGTTCCTTAGAAACTGAATTCTGTTTGTTATATACAAGTAGGCGAAGTGGTGAGATTTAACTGGGTCTTATAGGAGCAGTTGGATTTTGACTATTTTGTTGTTGTTTTATTTTAGAGTTTTTCCCTTTATTATTTGTGTGTGTGTGTGTATGTGTGTGTGTGTGTGTGGTACCAGGAATTCAAACTTGGGCCCTGTGCATCAAAGGTTGGCACGGTACCACTTGAGCTAAATCCCCAGCATATTTTAGAGGTTTTTTGTTTGCTTGTTTGTTTGTTTGTTTTAAAATTTGTTTGTTTGTCTTTTGAGACAGGGTCTCACTTTGTAGTTCAGGCTGGCCCTGAACTCATTGTGTAGCCCAGGCAAGCCTTGAACTCAGCAATCCTCCTCCTCTGCCTCCCAAGTGCTGGGATGACAGGCATGAGCTACCATACCCGGCATTGTGGTCTATGGTGCTGATTGCTGGTGGTATTGTTGTATGTGGTTACCTGGGACCAAATCAGGGACCTTGCACTTGTTAGGCAGGCTTCTGAACCACTGAGCTAAATCTCCAGCCCTATTTTGTTTGTTTTATAATCAGGGTCCCACTGTGAGGCCTAGGCTGACCTTAAACTTATGGCAACCCACCTGCCGCAGCCATTCAAATGCTGTGATTACAGGCATGTACCACCATGCCTGGCTAAGGCTTTTGACTTTTAAGGAAGTGAAAACACCACTCTGTGCTAAGTGAAAGACACAATAGAACTGAGGGATCATGAAGGTCACCAGCATAATCAAAGAATAAATAGGAATCTGGCAAACTTGAATCCAGGCCATATCTTTATAACCTTGAGTACCCATCTATGAAATCTGGGTATCTCTATCAAAGCCTTTTGAATAGGAGAGTGGTATGCTTATGAGAGCTGTCCATATTAGGAAAATAATATTTGGAGCATGTGTAAAAGGTAAGAAACCAGAACCTTTAGCATGTCATTAAATTTGTTGTAGATGTCATTATTTGTATAGTTTGTTCATCTTCCTCTACTTTATAAGCACCTTTAAAATAAAACTTTACAATGCACTGGCTTAGTTATTTTCTCATCACTGAAGCATAATACTCAACACCCATAGCTTAAAAGAGGAAAGATATATTTTGCTCACAGTTTGTAGAGGTTTCTGTTGATAGTCCACTGGCTCCAAGGCAGTAGGACATAGCTGAGGAAAAACTGCTCATAGCATGGCGGTGGGAAGCAGAAAGAGAGATCAAGGGAAGAGGAAAGGAGGTAGACCCTCTGGGCCACGCCCTCCAGTGACTCACCTCCTCCAACCAGGTTCAACTCCTAAGTCATATTTAGCTGCAAGCTCATTGGTGTTCTAACTGATGAGTATCATGCCCCTGTGATCCAATAATCTTCCAAAAGGCCCACCTGTGACTCTGTGAAGCTTTCAGAAAACATGCATATATAAACCATAGCAACATTGCTAGCATTCTTCTAGATATTATTTTCTGTTCCTTTTATATTTTGTTGAACCCTTCAAGTTAAAGTAAGCACTTAGAGATGTCCCAATCTGTTGTTACAGGACAGTTTACTTTTTAAGAACAATTTAATTTTGACTTTTTCCACTGACTTGAATGTTATCCAGAACACATACAGTTTCACATACTTTTGAATAAGGCAGTTCCTCCAGTCCCTGCGGGAGACAGTTGCTAAAGTGGTGTAAGGTGACTTGCAAAGGAGTAAACTGTTCTGACAGGCATCTTGTCCACACATATGGATGCTTGTACTGTCTGCCAGTGGCAAAACAAAATGAAGTGACTCAGAATGCTAAATTATCCTTTCCACATTAGAAATTAGGCAAGAGCTTCAAACGCTAACTTGAAAGTCTTAAATGCTAACTTTTTAGTGTATAAAAGAACATCACTTTTCATTGAACAGAAATTTTCAGTTATGGCATTGGAACTTTTTTCTCCCCTGCGGGTCTTACTGTGTGGCCCAGGCTAGTCTTGATCTCCTACACTTAGGCAGCCCTCAGCCTCCGGGTAGCTGGGACAAGTATGGGCCACTGTACCTGTCT
>PVIC010048682.1:0-13424 GCA_004025085.1 Thryonomys swinderianus
CAAAAAAAAAAAAAAAAAAAAAAAAACCCTAAAACAAAACAAAAAATATATTTGAAAACTTTTCTCAATAGCTCAAAATACACTTCAATGCTCTTTTACACACAGGTTTCTAAAAAGTTATAAAACCAAATTCAATATATAAAGCTTTATATTCCTAGTGCTGCATCACTGTATTTTAATAAAGATGCTGGTCAGATCTTCTGCTTACCTTAGTCAATTAGATCCATGAGTGATTCAGATATTTAATGCTTATTTACTTAAATGTTGCTGCCCTTGTCAGGCTAGTCCTGCTGTATTTAAAAGTAACCAGTGTCTGTCAGGTAGCTGAGGTCCTAGAAGCAGGCCATCAGCACCAAAGGAGACTGGTATAGACATTAGGGGTAGGTGACTAATGTATCTCCCATCTCCCTTCACCAGTACTCTTTACCAAGCTGTAACCGACAACACGGCAGTGTTATTCTCCTATACAGTGTAGAGATAAATGGTTTAAAATAAGAAGCTAATTCTTTCACTCAAACTTATTCAGCATAGCCAAATAGGCTTTGCAGCTGAGTCTACAATGATACCTTCTGTTATTTTACTTTGTTTTAAACCTACAAATCAACAAGAAGGCCAATTTCCTCACATTAAGGTCATTGCCACAGTTACAACATTCAGAGTTTTATTATTAAACGGACCCTCAGCGTTGATCTGAGGTTCAAACCGTTCCATTGTGACTGCTGACAGATCCTCAGGCTCGAGGCTCCAAACGCCAACTCCTTCTGCAGCCCCTGCTGCCATGGCGGCCCCCAGTGCAGTGGTTTCTGGCATGGAGGGCTTTACTGAAGAGAAAAAAAAGCTTCATCAGCAACTCTGTGCTTAAAGAACCAGTTCTTCCAAAAGAAACAGTACTCCCACAGTTAAAGGAATGAAGGCTTACTAACCCACTGGAATATACAGAATGTCTGCTTGTAGCTGCATCAGAATTTTATTGCTGGTCATTCCTCCATCTACCTGCAAATGACTGAGTGGAATTCCACAGTCGCGATTCATGGCATCCAAAATCTAAAATAAATTGATGCAATTAACATAATGAAACCACTTCACAGTAGTGTCTCTCAAACTGGCAGTTCTTAACTCAAAAACCCGAAAGAGCTCCCCCATACAAACTGAGCAAAATAAAATATCTTATATTGATCTCCCAACCCTCCATGATCTGGTTATGATCGACAGGCACTCTCATTACAACTCTACACTCACCCTGGATTTCAGCAAGCTTAACAACTATTCTGCAGGAATATTCGTTTCCTGCCTTCATGCCTATATTTGTGCTGCTTCTTTTGCCTAATGTACTTGGCCTTCTCAGTGCTCAGCAGTTAAGTGGTACTTAGAAGGTGTTGATAGCTTTAAAGGGGGTGGGAGTGCGCTTATATTTAATGTTTACATGGGCTTCGTTTTTTACTAAGAATATTTTAGTATTTAAAAAATTTCAGGCAAAAATATATGATTTGCAAGCAGTAAAAGTGAATTAAGTGCAAGAAAACAGGCACACATTCATTACCTCTCGGGTTTGGAAACAAACAGCTTCTAATGCAGCAAAAGCAATATGATATTTATTGGTGAATTGAGTAAGTCCACAGATTATCCTAGAAATACACATAAAGTTTTCAAATTAGAGTAGTATGAATGAGCCATCAGTCTGAAATGTTCTGAAGATGGAATGGGTGAACCTGGTAGACAAATATACAGGGAAATAAAATTGGACATAATCATTAAGTAACTGGAAAGTCCTTAAGTCCTTATTCCTGCACCTGTGTATGGAAAAGGTTATGATTCATCTGGAGAGATGACAGTAATGAGTGATTTTGATGAAATCCCTTTGCTATACTGTACGACTTGCAGATGATTTTTAAAACAAATGGCAAGGATATTAACACAGGTATGGATATGGCAGGGACTTTTGTCTGCTGACTTATAACTTAGAGTCACCAAACAGAAAAGGTTTGGTTGCTACTTTTAAATAATTTGAAAATAGACAGGCAACTACTATTTACTTAGTAAACAGACTGTGTTAACAGTACCTGTCCTCTTTATGCCTGAACCGCTACACAACAGTTGTACTTATTTGTGGAATACAGTGTGGTATTATGCTGCATGTATACAATGTCTGATGTGATATACAATGTCTGATGATCAAATCAGGGTACTTACCATATTCATCTTCTCAAGATTTATTATTTCTTTGTGTGGGAACATTTGAAACCCCAATTTCCAGCTATTTTGCACCACACTATGTATAACAGTTAGCTACGGCAATACTCACCCTCGGGCACTGGGCTCCCAATAAGGTGCATATAACCCTGAAAATGCTGGAACAAAGTAGCAGCCATAAGAAGTACCGACTTCTTTAGCAAGTTTTTCTAATATTCAAAACACAAAAGAAAAACAAAAATCACGAATATGCTAAAGTAGGGTAGACACGACTATTTTCAAAATACAGAAATTTTGGTTTCCAATTCAGTGGCATGAAAGAATGTTCCTAATTATAATACTACACTAGAATCAACAAAAAAGACCATTTCCCCTCCACTGAACATCCTCATTAAATTATAACCCAACTCAAGAAATCAAGGGACTGGATTCATTTCCTTAGGGTATTTTAGCTCATTTCCATTATTTTTAAGGTTGCTGACTAGGAAATGAAGAGACAGTCTCCCAGGCACACCTAATCAAAAGTGTATTTCTGATTGGATTATCTTCAGGCAAAGTTCAGCAGGGATATGGGAGTGAGCAGGTGAGTTCAAGTTAATTATCCAGTGAACACAGCCATATTAACACTTAAATTATAGGCACCAGATTTTTAATATTCACTGTAATCTAGAAGTTAAAATTCCATCCCATCAGATAAATGTAACTAAATTATCATACCTATAGATCTGGGTGATCACTGGTGTTTCATTTTACACCTAAGTGATTTTTATGCTCCATCTAATCAATTTATTATTAACCACCACTAAGTATGTCAATTCATTGTTGAATAAATGTTTATGGAATAGACCTTTTTGTACAAGTCAAACTTAAAATAGGGGCTTACATAATTTATGGATCACATTTGTGGTGAACGTAAGGATTTATAGACTGCAAAGGTAAATGTTAACATTTTTCATTCTTTAGATTTTTCTGACCCTTTGGTATAACATACCTATTTCCTCTGAGGTCTTAATAATTCCAAGATTGTCTCTTAGCCAGCGAATAACAGCACCAGCTATAGCTACAGATCCCTATGGGATGGGGGGGAGAAATCAGAGATAGAATATATGTTATCACCACAAAGGTTTTATTGAGCATATTCTCTATATAATCCTACCAAATAGATAAAATTTAAACAATTCAATTTGGGAATTCCCATAAAAATAATATGCTAGGACTGGAGATTTAGCTCAGTGGTTTTGGTGCCTGCCTAGCAAGCGCTAAGTCCCTGCTTCGATCCACAGGTAACTACATACAACAATACTGGGCGTGGTGGCTCACACCCACTGACAATCAGTACCACATACCACAAATGCTGGGCTTGGTGGCTCAAGCCTGTAATCCCAACACTGAGGAGGCAGAGGCAAGAGGATTGCTTGAGTTCGAGGCTTGCCTGAGCTACACAGTGAGCTCAGGGCCAGCTTGAATTACAAAGCAAGACCCTGTCTCAAAAAAAAAAAAGCTACATCTTCTAATATAGACAGTTTTATGTAGACCACAAATGTAAGTTTTTCATGGGAAAGGAAAAAAAGCGAGTTCTCTAGCCTATTCTTTTTTTTTTTTTTTTGAGACAGGGTCTCACTTTGCAGTTCAGGCTGGCCCTGAGCTCACTATGCAGCCCAGGCAAGCCTTGAACTCAGCAATCCTCCTATCTCTGCCTCCCGAGTGCTGGGATTACAGGCGTTAGCCACCACGCCCGGCATTCTCTAGCCTATTCCTGCACGTTTCTATAAATGGACATCAATCTTTTGAACAGTTTGATTCTTATACATTTTTTATCTGTTGCTATGCTTCCAAGGTATACGATCATGTAGAATACATTTGCATCTTATCCACAAAGTTACTGGCAGAAACCACATTAGAATTTTCTTTCATTCTGTTTATGTCTAATAGCATAGAAAAGCAAAACATTTTATCAGAGGCTAGCTCCTAAATAATTACTCTTTACAACCAATCACCAAAGATTGGAGGGGTTGTAGTTAAAGCATGAAAGCATATAATTCAAAGTCAAATGAACTGGATTTGAATCCTGGTTCTAGCACTTAATTGCTATGTGATCTTAGGCAAATTACATAGGCATTTTGTTGTTACTGTTGTTTATTTTCTTGAGACAGAGTCTTACTATGTAATCTAGGCAAGGCCTCAACTTGCTATGTGTCCCAGGCTGACCTAGAACTTGTGATCCTCCTGCCTCGACCTCCCAAGTGTGAGACTAGAGGCATATACCATGTTTGTCTTCTTTGGCTTTTTTGAGCTTCATTTACCTATAAAATGAATATTTACCTAAAAAATGGCCATGGGTGCAATATGGAAATACATATGAAGGTTATTACTGAATGTAAATATTATATATATTTTTAGGTGTCAAAGAGTATCAACCAAGTTTTATCAACTGATGAACAATAAAAATGTGGCATATCCATCCAATGGAGTATTATTTGTCCCTGAGAAGGGACGAAGTATAGATACATGCTACATGGATAAGCCTTGGAAAGGTTACATAAAGTGAAAGAGGCTGAGCACAAAATACCACATACTGTATGATTCCATTTACATGAAATGTCTCGAGTAGGTGAATCCACAGAGACAGAAAGCAGATGAGAGGTTGCTTAGATCTGGGGAAGGAAGATATGCGGTTTCTCTTTAGGGTTAAGAAAATAAATTCATAGTGATGACTGTAAAAATCTGAAGTGTTTACTTGAAAAGGATAAATGTTGTGTTGTGTGAATTATATTTCAATAAAGCTATTATAAAAAATCCAAGGGCAGAAAATGCATCAACACAAATCATTAAGAATTCCATTTTTGCCGGGTGTGGTGGCTCATGCCTGTAATCCCAGCACTCGGGAGGCAGACAGGAGGATTGCTGAGTTCGAGGCTTGCCTGGGCTACATAGTGAGCTCAGAGCCAGCCTGAACTGCAAAGCGAGACCCTGTCTCAAAAAAAAAAAGAATTCCATTTTTGGGCTGGAGGGTTAGCTCAGAGGTTCCGGTGCCTGCCTCGCAAGCGCAAGGTCCTGAGTTGGATCCCCGGTAACCGCATACAATGCTGGGCGTGGAGACTCACGCCCACCAGCAATCAATACCACATATCACAGTGCTGGGCGTGGTGGCTCACGCCTGTAATCCCAGCACTCAGGAGGCAGAGACAGGTGGATTGCTGAGTTCGAGGCTTGCCTGGGCTACATAGTGAGCTCAGAGCCAGCCTGAACTACAAAGCGAGACCCTGTCTTAAAAAAAAAAAAAATTTCCATTTTTAAAAAACTTTAATTATATAATTGGTGTAAATAATTTCCACTGAGTCCTTCCAAACCAACTGACAGGAGATAGTAAATGTAGGAACCAGAAACCAGCTAACTGAATTACAAATGGTCATCCTTTCTTACTGACAGATATTAGGCTATAAATAAACTAGACAGTGAATACACTGACACATTTTGTCATTTGTAGCCTCTGTGAGAAGTGACTATGTGTTACTGCAAAGCTGCAGAATGCCAGCATTGTTTTCTTTACCAATTAACAGTTTTACTACGTAAGTTATTCGAGTGGCAGATTGACACGATCATGCAGATGTAGAAGGGACTAGGCTGGGGATGTAGCTCAGTGGTATAGCACTTGCTTCACTGTAGGAGGCCTTGGAGTCCACCCCCAGCACCAAAAAACAAAAAAAGTGAGGGACAGACAGAATAAATAGGACTTGAATCCACCTCCTCTCCTCCCCCAAATTCTTAACACACATTTGAACTTGGATATGCTTACATATTTGGGTACTTAGTGGGACCATTCAGGAAAACTAAGTAAAGTCATCATTTAGAGACACTTGATTTTAACTCTCAAATTTCCTTTGAAGCAGGTAGGTAAGAGATAACAGCTGACAAATACTAGTAAATTTAAGAGTTTCTAGTTCAGTGCTGTCCAATAAAGATATAATGGTAATCATATGTAATTTAAATGTTTGTCTCCTCTAAAAAAATAAAATACATAAGATTACAATATATTTTATTTAACTCAATGTTTTTATTTCAAAATACAATCGACATTAAGGTTTTTCTACTATGTCTTTTAAATCTGTTACATATTTTACCCTTCTAGTGCGTTTCCACACAGACTGGCTACCTTTCTGGTGCTAATAGCCTCATGCATAGTAGCTGCTATACTGAGAAGAATATTTCTAGATGTAAGTGATAAAATAAAGGTCCCTTTTGGTCTCAAAAGACAGTGTACTCAAATGGCATCTAAGAATTGCATGTATTTTCAATTATTTTAGGTGAGTAAAGTTAATGTATGATTTTTTTAAAGCGACTGGACTATAACTCTAGTCCAGAGTAGTTTTGTGTCTATCAGCCACTGAGACCTTACATCTTGGGAAACCAAGTGCTGATTGTGTCTTAATGGAAATGGTAGGATGGTAAATGCTTACACAAGTTTTAAAAGAGGGAGCAATATTGTTTTAGCAAAAGGAAAACCAAGATTTTGATTACAGGTTGACAATCCAGGGACATTATTTTGATTAAATTGAAAAAAATATAAACACACTGCCAAGGCTTCAGAAGCAACAGATTTTTAAATTTGGTCATGAGAAGGTATAGGTGTTTTGTTGTCACTGAAGAAATTGATTCAATAACCTGTAGATATGAATGAGTTCTAGAATATATGACAGACTTTATGAAATAGGAAATATTCAAAGGGAATGTGGTAGGGGAAGGTAATGAGGGGAACAATAAATATGATTTGAAAAGAACAAGAAAACACATGTATATGGGGGTGGGGGTTGTGGGGTAGGCAGGGATATGGGTAAAAATGAGAATTAACTCATGTTATATACTGGTACAAATTCCCCAATGTTGAATGTGATGTGTGAGGTGTGTATAAAATGTACTAATAAAGAATTCAATTAAAAAATAAATAAATTCAATATAAGAAAATGAAAGGTGGAGAAAAACATTTATTTGAAATACGTGTATTAAGAAGTATATAATTTTGGCCCAAGGATATAATATACTGTATCATTTAGGGTTTAAAGAAATCAATAAAAATGAGAGAAACCTTACAATTCATGAAAGATATGTGATCTTCTGAATTCAGTGGTAGAAGATAAAATAGAAGCTAGCATGATGGTTAGAAGCTGGACAGGAAGAGTACAGAACAGAAACCTAAGATGGTTTAAGAAGGTGACCATCTGCTTGTTATCAATTAAGTTATCCCAAATTGCACCCTAAATATAAAGATCCAATATTTCAGTTCACAATCTACAAATATGAATCTTCCTTACTTCTAAGTCTTGCAAGTCTAATGTTATACTTTAAGGAAGATACAATGGAAGCCAGAGGGTAAGAGGAAGGGTAAATTAAACAGCAACAGGACAAGAGGAATAAATTATTTAAAAACTAGACATGGAGCCTAGAAAGCAAAGGCTAAGAGAGAGGTTATGGGAAGTCTGGACTAAAACTAACCAAGGAGAGCTGATGTAAATGTCAGAGCAGGCAAATGCACTCTTACTCCAAAGCTCCTTGATACGAGTGTCACTGCCACAAACAATGGTAAACACGCAGGAGAATATCTCAGGGTGCAGTGGAACTGCATCTTACAAGGCAGTTGGGGTTGACACTGTTGAGTGTAGAGAAGATGATGCAAAATTAAGATTACTCTTAAATTACTTAAAACCATCCAGTAGGCACAGTCAACAGTTTTGTGTGTCAGTACTATGTACATTTCTATGTATAATTTATACTGTACTTAATTTGTATATAACAGATTTCAAATGCAAAGTCAAACTCCATGGAATTTGTTAATGACAGAGCAAAAGAGAACACAAAGATATTTTTCATTGACTTTAATAACAAATCAGCGAACTAAGATTAAAATGCATTTCTTTTTTTTTTTTTTTTTTTTTTGCTTTTTGGAGACAGGGTCTCGCTTTGTAGTTCAGGCTGGCCCTGAGCTCACTATGGTGCCCAGGCAAGCCGCCGCAAACTCAGCAATCCTCCTGTCTCTGCTTTCCGAGTGCTGGGATTACAGACGTGAGCCACCACGCCCAGCATTATATGTGGTAACCAGGGATCGAACTCAGGTCCTTGTGCTTGCGAGGCAGGCGCCGGAACCACTGAGCTAACCCTCCGGCCCTAAAATGCATTTCTTGGTCAGAAGGTATGTTTCTCAAGGAAGTGCTTCATAAAAGTCCACAAACGATGGTTATAAATTATAGTAGCCACTCTTAATTAAGGTGGTCCCACAGTCCCTTCCTCCTGGAGTTTATACCTGTTTATGATCCCCAGTCCCTTGAGTATGGTGGGACCCGTAACTTGCTTCTAACCAACAGGGTACATCAAAGGTGACAGTGTGTGTGCAATAACACATGTGTTGTTGGATTACCTAAGGTCATTGCTGCTATCATTTCCCTCTCTAGCCATTTTGAGAAGCACCATGCAGCAAGGAATTGTGGGTGGCCTCTAGTCATTGAGAGTGGCTTTCAGGTGACAGCTGGCAGGAAACTGTACCCCTTAGTCACATAACCTTAAGGATTTGAATTCTGCCTGAGTGAGCCCGGAAGCAAAGGGAACCTCAGGTCAGATCACAGCTTTGGCCAACACCTTACTGCAGTCTTGTGAGATGCTAAGCAGAGAACCACCTAAGCTGTGCCTAGACCCTGGGCCCATGGGAGCTAAAAGATGAGAAGTGTGTGGTACTTTAAGCTATTTAAGTGTGTGGCAATATTATTACACACTAATAAATGGCTGCTGCACTGGCTTATATCTTAAATGCAAACTCTAGCTCAAAAAGCATACAAAATCCTAACAATATAATCATCATAATGGAAAAGAGATGGGCAAAGGGACAATGAAAGAAACCAGTGGAATATAGAGGAACTTGCTGGCCGTGGTGCCTCACGCCTGTAATCCCAGCACTCAGGAGGCAGAGGCAGGAGGATTGCTGAGTTTGAGGCTTGCCTGGGCTACATAGTGAGCTCAGGGCCAGCCTGAACTACAAGCCAGACCCTGTCTCAAACAAAACAAAACAAACAAAACAAAACAACCAAAAAAAGAATATAGAGGAACTCTCTTTGATACTTTAAAAGGAGAAAATAGCATACCAGGATAGGATTTAGTATTTAAATAATACTAGCTACAATCTGTCAGCCTGATGAGACTGGTGAACAAGACAGACAAGCACCCTGGCTGGCTCAAGTTCATAAACATGTTAAAAGCTCCTCAAAGGATTATCTGTGTGTGTGTGTGTGTGTGTGTGTGTGTTGTGAAAAAAATACTTAGTAAAGGAAAAGTAACAAGGAAAAGGAAAATCACAAGTTTGAGAAGATGGTGTACCATTAACAAATGACAGAGGGAAGGCAGAACCACCTAATTACTATATTCTGTTTTGCTCCCATCTCTTCCACCACTGAGAAACATTTTTGGACAAGAAAGGGTAGGTCAAATTTAAGTAGTTATGTGAGTTTAAAGGACTGTGTGCTCTACTTCTTTTCGATAGATGATGAAAATAAGAATTCAGAGGTGTTGAAATGTCAGGCTTAGAATTACTTGGTGGGGCTCAAGAAAGAAAAAAAAACAGTTTTCTGGATGATGAAAAAGATAAAGATGTCGATATCAATGGAGACAGTGGGTCTGTATTTAAAAAAAAAACCCACTTGTTCTAAATATAGGATGACAGACAAAAATATAAAAGAGCAAACTAAGGAAACAAAAGGAAGACATGCTGTCTTAAATACAGAACAGTATCTATATGGGCGGATGTGGAAACATACACCAGAGGAGGACTGAAGCCCCAGCATGATGGGGTCTGACTTATTCTTTTGTACACGTAGAAGCAGTGATTAAGAACTGGTTTCCTTCAGAGGAAAGGTGTCCAAACTGCTTTGTACAAAGCAGGAAATAGAATCAAGCTCAATGTTTGAAGCCAGCGGCTAAGTGGTCCTCCTCTTCTTGGGTAGTGATTCTGAGAAAAACAAGCAACTGTCTTCTTGAATGACTTAAAGGTATATGGCTTAATAGACAATGAGGCTGGAAGTGAAATATTCAAAAATCCATGAAGAAATCCACAGTAAGAGATCAGCCAATATATCTTAACATATGGAATAGAGTCCATTCCAACCTGACCAACTCTTTAAAATAAGTAGATTGGAAGTATTCAGTGAGATCAACTGAAGCATGAATTCCATTAAAAGCACACAAACATTAAATTATACTTCAAAAAAGAGAGAAGTGAAATAAAACTGGATTGATCTGAAGATAAACCAAATAAAAAACCCTGAAGTAAAAATGTTGAATTAAATTTTTAAAAAATGTAATAGGATAAAGTCTAGACTATAAAGAAATGATGACTAAATTAGTGTTGCCATACACTGCTGGTGGTGTATGACTCTATGTATCTACTATAAAACATGGTTTGTAGAATCCACACAAAGTGAAGATAAACATAATCTACAACCTAGAAATCCTACCTCCACATAGTGGTGTATGTATATATAGCAGATACATACAGGAATGTTCATATTAGCATTTTTTTTCAGTATCAGGGATTGAACTCAGGCCCTTGTGCTTCCAAGGCAGATGCGGGAACACTTGAACTAAATCCCCAGCACCCCATATTTGCATTTTTATAATAGCCAATTACCAAAAGTAACTGAAATGTTATCAACAATTGAATAAATACTAAACCGTGGCAATGAGAATGAGACAACAGCTATATCTAATAACATAGATGAATCTCATAAATATAGTGCTGAGTGAATGAAACCAGAGCAAAGAATACATAGTAAATGACTGAAGCACACATACATGTGGTCTCCTGCATTCTCTCTTAAGTTTTTAATATATGAACTATTAAAATCATGTAAAACTAAACCCTGCTCATGAATGTGTTAGAACTATAAGAAAAGTAAAGAAGTACCTGACAGTAAAAGGGCAGTGTCTGTCTCAGAAGAGAGGGAAAAGACTAATAAAGAGTGCCTATAGGGGTTCCTGGGTGTGGGCGGCATTCTATTTCTTGACCTGGCCACAGGTCACACGACCTTCTTTAATCATTTAACAAGCTATATGTGATATTTAATGCATTCTTCCATATGTGTCCTATATTTTACGAAACAGAAAGGAATTTCATAGGAAGTCTTTGTTTTTTTTTTGAAGAAGGAATGTGGAAATGGAAGGTAGATACTAAAAAACTCACCAGGGATGCAGCACAGAGAAACAAAGAGATTTAAAAATATAAAAAGGGCAGTTAAGAGACATGGAGGATGGGTTGAAAGGTTCCAATAGTCATCCAATAACAATTCCAGAAGAGGATGGAGATAATGGTAAAGGAGCGATATTTGAAGAGATAATTGTTGAGAATTTTCCAGATCTGAAGACAGACTTGGATCCAAGTACCTAACAGGATAGATAAAAATAAATCCAAACCCAGGCATATGATGGTAAAACTACAGAGCATCAGTGATAAAGAAATGTTAAAAACTCTTAGTAAATCAACCAGATTATTTATAAAAGAACCACATTTAGACAACAGAAGAAGTCTCATTAGTATCAAAAACAGCCAGGGGGATTGGAAGAAATAATTATTAATTTCAGACTTTATATTCACTCCTAAATGAGAGTAAAATAAAAGCATAGGCTTGCTATACTACATTCTTACTAAAAGAACTATAAAAGGATGTTTCTCTGCAAGAAAAAAATTATGGATGGGAATATAAAAGGTACAGGACAAAAGACAGGATAGTAGACACAGAAATCAACAAGGAAAATATTATTATATATTGAAAGAAAAGAGAGATATGAAAGCTTTTAACAATATGATTCTTACCAAGTGGTAAAAGATAAAGCATGTAGTTAAATAGTATCTTAAAATTTCACAGGTACTCACAAAAGAAAAAGAAAATTACCAAACAGCAAAAAAATTGTATCGTGCTGTTTTCAAACCAGCAGAGAATGAAAGAAGGTAAGACTGAGGATAGCCTGTATATGTGCTGCCGAAGCGAGCACGAGGATAGCTTGTTATAGTTTCAGTTTTTAAAGAAGTCACAGAGTAAAATTTACTACCTTGGACTTGTAAGCCAAATGGTTTATCAAACTAAAGACATGATTATTAAATATATGCTTTGTAAGCACAAAAAGAATTAGTATTAATTTACTGCAGAAAAAGTTTCACCAAGTAACTATGATTCCCTACCCACTTTAAATTTCTTAAAAAAATATTTAATTCTGAAAACAGAAAAGGAAAAAAAAATCCTCTATGGCACTATTAACATGTTAACATATTTGTGTATGAGGCAAAGTTGCTGCCATGGCTAGGACTGCAAAGTTAGCAGATAAAAGAGTGGACGTGGGCCAGCTGCCTTGAAAACAAACTCCTGACTTAGGAGGATGGGATGGGACAGTGGAGGCACTTAGGGACCGAGGCTTTCATGTGCAATAATCTGGATTTTCATCCTGGATCTGCTACTTACTGGCTGTCAAGTTACCTCGACCAAGTGACTCCAATTTCAGTTCTCTAATTTCAGATTATTTGTGTGTAAAACTAGGGGACAAGGACAGTGTAACTAAGCACACTGTCACATGATCTAATGTCACTCTCTTGGTTTTAAAATTCTATGAATTTTAAAAAGTACATAAATTGAAAGAAGTCTTAAAAACATATGCTTGTTAAGTCTCTAGGTGAGACAAAACTAGAAGAGTAACAGTAAAGAATGAAAACAAAATTCAGACTAAATAAGGATATGCTTAAATCACTATTATGAAATTAAACAGGAAGAAACAAAGACTTTAATTTAGATTAACAAAAAAATCATGTACACAAATATGCCACGGGGCAGAGTTGGTTTGACAAGGATTCCATTGAGAGAGAGCTCCTGGGGCCAATGGCATGAAGGGGTTATTAGACTAAATGAATGAATTCTCAGGCTAAAGTAGCACTACAGTGAGAGGCACAAATCATATTTCTGAGCACAGGTCAGATGACATGTGGAATATTTTATTCTATTAAGAAAGACATTGGTGGGCCGGAGGGTTAGCTCAGTGGTTCCGGCGCCTGCCTCGCAAGCGTAAGGACCTGAGTTCGATCCCCGGTTACCACATATAATGCTGGGCGTGGTGGCTCACGCCTGTAATCCCAGCACTCGGGAGGCAGAGACGGGAGGATTGCTGAGTTCGCGGCGGCTTGCCTGGGCACCATAGTGAGCTCAGGGCCAGCC
>PVIC010048683.1:0-13435 GCA_004025085.1 Thryonomys swinderianus
AGTTCGATCCCCGGTTACCACATATAATGCTGGGCGTGGTGGCTCACGCCTGTAATCCCAGCACTCGGGAGGCAGAGACGGGAGGATTGCTGAGTTCGCGGCGGCTTGCCTGGGCACCATAGTGAGCTCAGGGCCAGCCTGAACTACAAAGCAAGACCCTGTCTCCAAAAAGCAAAAAAAAAAAAAAAAAAAAAAAAGTCAGTGTCGTGTTCCAGCCAAGTACAGACAGTAATAGACTTAGGAGGAGAAGATTCAGAGGTTTGCCTCTGTGATTATCTCTCCTTGGTTTGTCTGAGGGTTGAAACCAGACTGTAGTCTTCACATTTTCATTGTGACTTGGAAGGATTTGAAAATGGACTATTATGGGAAGGCTGTCAGAAAAAACTGAGATTCCATAATTAGTTTTCCACAAGTGTTAATGATCAATCCTACCTAACAAATCTTTCCTCTTAATAGTGAGCTTCTCTCAAGTTTGAGGGTAGAAAAAGGTTGGTAGAAATGCATCCAAAGTTAAGAAACACTATGTCTTCTGTGGTATGGCCCTGTCTGTGTCTCTTTGTTTGCAGGAGGCTTTTTTCTATCATTTTTATTAAGGTATCCAGGTGAAAAGAAATCTTGGGCTTTCGTCTTTATGAAGCCATGTTCAATAGGCATAGAAACACATGCATTCCTGTTTCAAGAAAGCTCTTGTTAATAAAGCCAATACTGGTAACTCCGGCTCTAGTTGGAGCAGGAACTGTAGCTTATCCTAATTCCTTTGCTTCCATAGGAAAGTAAAGCATCATAGTGAAGTAAGACCCCAGAATAGGATAGAATAGAAGTTTTTTCATCAGTTCTTAGTAAACCATGACTTGATTTTTTTTTTTAGACTGTCTTTTCTTAGCTTGGATATGATACCCTTCATCCACATTTCTAAGAAGGAAAGGTTTGTGTCGGTTCACAGTTGGGAGAGGTCTCTATCCATAGTGTGCTGGTCCAAGACAGGGCAGCAGGGAACTTTTTCATGGTGTAGCAGCCAGGAAGAAGGGAGAGAGATCAAGGGAGGAACTGGAATGAATAGACCCAGGCCAGTCTCTAGGTGACTCACCTCTTTGACACATCTCACCTCTTAACCGGAAGTCAGCTAGATCTAAGATCCCTGATCTAGTCACCTTCTAAAGGCCCCTCCTACAAGCAAATGAGGCTTTGTGGGAAGTTTTAACATAAACTGTAGCAGAGATTATTACATTGAGGTTGTGTTATATATGTTTCATCTGTTGTCCATTTTGTGCTTCTGTAACAGGATACTTGAGATTGGATAATTTATAAAGGACCCAGACTTGTTAACTTATTGTTCTACAGGCTGAGATTGCAATGGGAAGGTGCCAGAATCCAGTGAGAATCTTTCTCTGTCATAACATAGACAGCATAGGATATTGGGGGGAGAGAGAGAGAGAGAGAGAGACAGAGAAACAGAAGAGGAGGCAGAAAAAGAGGTGGGTAAGGAGGTAAAGGAGAGGCAGAAGCATAACTTACCTGGATTATAGTGTTAATCCACTCACAAGAGGAGAGCCTTTATAACCTAAATTATTGTTCAGTGTCCAGCTTCCAGTATTATTACAATGCCAATTAAATTTTAACATGATCTTTGGGAGGATATTCAAACCATCTGTGAAAGGTATCTACAGTTACATACTTCTTTTTCTTACAGAGTGTTTACTTTCTTAAAGATATTCTTCTTAAAACTGAAATATCACAGTAAAAGAATTCATTTACATTTCTCATGATTTATCTTGTTTGTCCAGAAAAACCAGCAGATGAAGACAAGTTATTAGCAAAATAATTAAAAATATCTGATTTCCACCTTTTAAAAGATGTATATTTTCAAGGCCAGGCATGGTGGCTTATGTTTGTAACCTCAACGCTGGGGAGCCAGAGGCAGGAATATTGTCAGGAGGTCGAGGCTTGCCTGGACTACATGGTAAGTTCAGGGCCAGACTGAACTGCAAAGCTAGACCCTGTCTCAGAGACAAAAAACATGTATCTTCGGAAAAGAAAAAGAACAAGGCATTAAAATTAATTTTGATTTGATATTTTCATATGTATAACAGAAACATGAAAGTATTGTTTTTGGTGAAACTACTGTAAATTTCTGGATCTAAACCTTCTGAGAAAATTAGGCTGTTATGTCTGTTATTGTTGCTTTTTTAGTTAAGCACGTTTATTCAACACTCCTTTCTTTAAATTTGGAGACACAGTGTATTTTCCAAGTGTGTCAGCTGTTGTTCATTAGAAAGTATGTACTTTATTAATACCCTTGGTTAGTTTTGCTCTCAAGTTTGTGTTTTGGATTTTTAGATAAAGCAGTCATTGTTTATCAACAAAATGATAATCTCTGTAGACTGCTCGATGAACTCAGTAGAAAGAAACAGGGCTATTTATCAAGTAGGAACTCGTTTGTTTTATATAAATCAAGGCTAATTTTTATTATTTATATCTTACTGACAAGTTTTATGTTGAAATGCTTGACCCTAATGTATTAATGTTTTATACAAATTTGAAAACGTCAGCCACATAGAATACACTCATTTTTTTTCTCATTGATTAACTAAGCACAGTACTGTTGCCCTTTGGCATGTGGTTAGAGAATGTATGGTTATTATGCAGAATTTCCAAAATTTGCAGAGAAAATACAATCCATCTTTTGTTGTGCATGTTTTAAATGGCTAAAATGATGAATAACATGGATCAACCATTAATTGCTACATTATGTCCTTAGAGCAAGTCTACTTGGTCATTTCCTCTCACATTTTTGTCCACGGAACTTGGCTTCTTTAAGAATATGGAGAAAGAAAATTGTATAATACATAAAGTGGGAACACTATTTTTCCACTTTTTATCTAAACTTCACAGAAAAATACTATGAGATTTATTTAAAAAAACTTTATAAAGAAATGGACCAAAAATTAATCACGACAGTTAACATTTGTGCTCCAGGGATGCACAAAGCAGTAAGCTCACCAGCAGGGATAATTTCTCTTTCCTGGTTCCTTCCTTGTTGGCATCAGTTTGTATAAAACAGGAACAGTCATTACAGGGAATTCTTTTGAAGAGATTGTGAAAGTCCGTATGAACAATCTATTAGTCTCTGATGAAGCTGGGTGCCAGAAGACACCGGTAGAGAGGATTTCTCTCAGACATCCAGTTTACTTTGTATTATTTCACATTTGATTTTGGCTTCTTGACTAAGCTGCAGTGTGTGATGTCACTGACCTTGTCTTTATTGACAGTCTTGGTACGAAACTCAGCCAATCGTATGTATCATGTGTAGTGGGAGGGGTTACACCTTTACAACCAGACCTGAATTTGAACATCAGCTGTGCCATTTACTACTTTTAGGACCCATCACAACCTATTTTTCTCAACCTTAGTTTTTCAGTTATTCTCATTCTAAAGCTTTATATAAGATTTAAACGAGCAATAGAGCTGATGTACCCACTGCAAGGCCTTTTATGTGATCTGCAGAAAGTAGAAATTAGATGTAGTTGCTACAATTATCATGTTCTTTCCCATCATTATCTTTAACAACCAAAGTAAATCTTAGCCCTTAGTCCCAAACTAGTAAGGAATCGACTTAAACTCCTACCTAGACCTGTGTGTGTACATCTTACTGTATGTTGTAACTGATGAATTACTGCATTAGCTACCCATTGCCTGGTGACAAATCACCATAGCACCTCTTAGCTAAAATGTGTTGATTCCCCCCCAGTTGTTATGGATCAGAAATCCAGCCACGGTTGCATTGGATCATTTCATTCCAGTTCAAGGTTTCTTATAAGGTGATACAGTCAAGCTGTTGGCCAGAGCTGCAGTCTTTGAAGATCTGAGTGAGGTCAGATGATCCTGTTCTAAGCTCACATAGGAGCCTCTTGAGCAGAAGCTTCAGGTCTCTCAGAACGAGTGATGGGTGCATGAGAGGGGGTGGAGTGAGCGAGGGAGGGAGAACGGGAGGGAGAGAAGAGACGAGAATAAAGGAGAAGCACAAAGAGAGACTGACTTAGTTGTCTAATGACTCTCAGAAGTAACAAACATCCCCATTTTCATTTCATCCCTGGCACTGTGTAGGAGAGGACAGAGCAGGGAGTGGAGGCTAGAGATGGAGAGACGTGGGAATCGCCTTGCAGGTGTGGACGTGGCTATCTGGAGCTGTATTACTGGTAAAGCTCTGCTCTTTGCAACCTGCAATCAGTTTACCTATAACTGAACAGAATCACTGTCTAGATTTAAAGTGTCTCGGTAACCAGGCTGGGGATTGGGACTATAGCTGAACAGCAGAGTGTGTGCCTAGAAGGTGTGGTAGGCAGACCTTGGTGGGGTCAGAAAGAATATTATATATACATATTCATCTTTCCAATAAATTCTTTTTTTTTCTTTGAGACAGGGTCTCGCTTTGTAGTTCAGGCTGGCCCTGAGCTCACTATGGAGCCCAGGCAAGCCTTGAACTCAGCAATCCTCCTGTCTCTGCCTCCCGAGTGCTGGGATGACAGGCGTGAGCCACCACGCCCAGCACTGTGGTGTGTGGTATTGATTGCTGGTGGGCGTGAGTCACCATGCCCAACACTGTATGTGTTTATGGGATCAAACTCAGGACCTTGTGCTTGCGAGGCAGGTGCCAGAACAACTGAGCTAAATCTCCAGCCCTCCAATACATTCTTTATCACATAATTTACTCTGTAACTCAAGTTTTACACTGAGCAATACTTTTAAGGAAGAATTATCGTTATTATTAATATGTGAAAAAACTCTCTAGTGTAAAAACAAATAACCATTCACCATCTCTCACTGGTATGTGACATGCCATGAGATACAGCTTCACTGCTCTTTTAGGACATTCTCCTCTCCATTGAAGCCTAGGTTTTAGAAAAGCCACTGTGTTTAGCTCTTTCCAAAAAAAATGAACACCTATCTACGTGAAGGTTGTCAAGTACAAGGGGTGCAAATATGGTTCAAAACCAGAGGAAAAAACAAATGATGCTACAATCTCAGTTGGTTAAAAAAAAAGATAAATTACAATAAAACTATAGCCAAAATGTCTGGAAAGAAAAAGTATTACTCTTTAGGAGGGAAATGGAAAAGTCAGAGGATAAAATGCAGAGCAGAAAATTTAGAGATCCCCATGGGGAAACAAAACACCTACATCCAGCAGTTGTTATATAAAGTGTTTTCAGTATTTTGGGTTCCACTACAGTGTGACTTTTCTTCAAAAGAATTTGATGTTCCTATTTTCAGGAGTTAAATTCTGAGTTGAATAGGCAACTATATATAAACTTACCTTTTATTTAGGAGAAATGAAATATAATAAAACTTAATTCCCTTTAGCTGCAGCAGTACAATCAGTGGTCAGTCAAGTCTTTTGGAGTGATTAGTTTTTGATTGCATATGAATATACTAATTATGTCTAAACTCCTGATCATGGAATACCACTTATTCAAACTACTATTTGAAGACAGGATCATTATTTATTACCTTATTGATTTTCCTAGAACAGTGCTTTGCACGTAGGAAGCATTCAAGAAATGTTTGATAATTTGAATTGAAGACTCTGAAATGTGTTAGTAGAATCTAGTTCTGGGACACATCCTGTTTTTCTTCCTAATGTCCCAAGTCGTCATCAGTTTTGACAATGCATGTGATTATTTTGCAACGTAGATGTTCAAAAAAGACTACAATAACCTAATTAAGCCACTAATAGTTTAAGTTTTGAATTTGATAACTTGTTGAGAGCTAGTGATCTTTTTCTGCTCATTAATGCCTTTCTCATAAGGAAAGGGAGTTGAAATGCCAGTCTGTGAATTCTTATAACCGTAGAATGCCTAAGTCTAAGGAAAGAATATGAAATTTGATAAAATTTCAAAAGTGATAGGTTTAGGCAGAGACAGGAGGATTGCTGAGTTCGCGGCAGCTTGCCTGGGCACCATAGTGAGCTCAGAGCCAGCCTGAACTACAAAGTGAGACCCTGTCTCAAAAAAAAAAAAAAGCAAAATAAAAAAAAAGTGATAGGTTTTTCTCTCTCCGACATCTATTTCTCATCATCTATGATAATGCAGTTTCCAGATGATGTCGGTTGTTTAGAAGAATCTAGTTAGGCCTCCACTTGAGCACTGTGTGTGGCATTGCCAGCAGTGCTTTGTGGATCTGAGACACTTTTACCTGTATCTAGTTCGGTCACTGTGAGGTGATGACTAATTAATATGTACATCTAAAAATGCTGAAGTCATTTCTGTCACATGGATGCTTTCTTCTATGAGAAATTTTAGAAATCTTTGCCAAGTTTTAAAGGATTTACTGTATGTTTGTTCTTCCTAGACAGAAAGCAGAGCTTTGATTAAGCAACATACTACTTTGCCAAAATTCTATCCAACCATATCTGTTTTATTTTATCTCATTGCATATTTTAATTTCATAATTTTATGTACTAGCCTCATCTTCTGAATTGATATATTGAGAGATTGACACATCACATAACTTAGTCAAAATTCCAGACTTTCTCCTTCTCAGACATCGCTAAGATTTAGACTTTATGTACAGCAGATCTTTGAGGTCTTCTGCTTAAATGTCTCTTGAGCTTCTCAAAGGTAACATTCCCCACCGACAGCATCCCGCCCAAGCACCTCCAGGTGAGTCTCCTTCCTACCTCTCCACTTACAAGACAGAGGATGATATCTTAGAAACATGAGCCCAAACTCTGTGAGACCCTGCAGAAAATTCTTTAATAGGTGCCCACTTCATTTAGAAGTTGGACCTATAAAAGCCTGTCTGTTACATTTTTTATCTCATTTCATTCTCCAATCCCCTTGTTATATTCTAGAGTAGGAGACCCAAAGCTATGTTTCTGTCTCATGATTTTGGTTCTGGGAGTCTTGTAACATTGAACATTCTTTCATCCTTTTTACTCTAAGTTAAACATCTCAGGGAGGTTTTTCTTCACCATTCTTTGAAATAAGCCAGCTTTCTTCATTCTTGTCATATTCTGTTTCTTTTAATTATCACAATGTACAGTTAATTAGATCAGTGAGCATTGGGTCAGGTTTGAACAACCCGTTTATTTTTTACCAGAGTGTAATCTTCATAAGTGCCACATCTACTGTGTGCATTGACCTAATCTTGGGGCAAAAAATTGCGCTGAGAGTCGGGTAGCTGCAGGTAGGGAATGAATGAGAGAAGCACAAAAACAGATTCCTAAGAACAGACACGACCGTAGTTCCAAGCAGAATAACACACGGACAAGGAGTCTCTCTTGGGACACTTAGGATGTGCTGCTCAATAGAAAACATTCTTGTAGTCTCCCCAACGTCTCTAAGGGCCACAGCTACCCACAGCTACTTACATCAGCCTCAGTGCTATTTCCAGCATTTATAGAAATGGTCTCGTGACCATAGTCATTGCTTGAGAAGAGACACGATATAGCACACAAATGCTCATTCAAGACTATTACTGAGAAATAACCACTTCACACTTAGATACAAAGTATCACATTAAACATTTTCAACAGTTGTGTGTAACTGTTAACCAAAATCAGATGGAAAGTGCTAGAGCTGACATACTTTCAGGCCTTTGTTACATGTAGACTGTTGCCTTCAGTGAGGTAGAATCAAATTTTGAAGAACCCTATTTTCAAACACAGGATATGAGTGGGCCAGAGGGTTAGCTCAGTGGTTCCGGCGCCTGTCTTGCAAGCACAAGAACCTGAGTTCGATCCCCAGGAACCACATATAATGCTGGGCATGGAGACTCACGCCCACCAACAATCAACACCGCATACCACAATGCCGGACGTGGTGGCTCACGCCTGTAATCCCAGCACTCAGGAGGCAGAGACAGGCGGATTGCTGAGTTCAAGGCTTGCCTGGGCTACAACAGTGAGCTCAGAGCCAGCCTGAACTACAAAGCGAGACCCTGTTTAAAAAAAAAAAAAACACAAACCAGGATATGGGTTAAAAAGATTAAATATGTAAAATTGGAGAATCCTTGATTTGAGAGTAAAGGGAGAATGGTGTTTTCTGAGAAAAGTGTTTCTTTCTTTTTTTTTTTTTTGAGACAGAGTCTCCTTTGTAGTTCAGGCTGGCCCTGAGATCACTATGTAAACCAGGCAAGCCTGGAACTCAGAAATCCTTCTAACTCTGCTTCATGAGTGCTGAGATTACAGGCATGAGCCACCACATCAATCACTGTGGTGTGTGGTACTGATTACTGGTGGGCATGAGTCGCCACGCTCAGTATTGTTGTATGTGGTTACCAGGGATCGAACTAGGGACTTTGTGATTGCTAGGCAAGTGCTGGAACCACTGAGCTAAATCTCTAGCCTAGAAAAGTGTTTCTTGAGAAGAACAAAGTTGTCAACAAAGGCTACCAAGGGTCATTGCAGCTGAACTGGCAATGGCCTAGTCTTCACATTATTGAATTCCTTGAGGAGCATGAATTACTGTCTTCACTGATCTTTGAAAAAGTTATGATGATCTTATTTCACTGCTGTTCCTAGGCAGGAACCTGAAGTGCCATGATACATGCAGCATGGAAGTCCCAACAGCATCCCCACCTCTATGCCTGCTTTTCACCAGTAGATGAATTTGGAGAAATTATGAAGGTGTTTGTGTGTATTTTATGCTAGTGAGAAGTAATATTTAAAGAGTATGTGAAGTTTTCTCATTATAAGACATTGAGTTGGATGAAATCCATAATCTGTGGAGTCACTTGACTTGTTAGGACTTTGGTTAAGAGGTTAACAAAGGATCTGTGTCATCTTATATGTTAGAAGAATTGTAAACTATGAGCCAGAGACTTAGGTTTAAATCCTCACTCCATTGGTTTAGTAGTTACTCATAGTTAGGCATATCATGTCACTGAGTCCTAATGTTTATGATAGACTTGCTAGATTACTTGGAACAATTAAAATGATGTGACTTAAAATAGGAGATGTGCGGTGAATACCTTCTCATTTTATGTCTCAGGCAGAAACTATCTCTTAGTATAACTTTTCCTACTCGTAACCTTCATCATTCCCAGAATTAATTCTTAAATTTTAGAGAACATGAACTCACACTTCAGACATCTAGCAGGTTTGGGAGTTAGGGCTGGCCTCCTATATGATTTTGAGGGCTTCTATTGAGCTTACCAGATGGAGCTAAAACTGGAAAGGCGTATGATAAGATATCAGACTTATGTAAGATCTAACAGGTTGCCAAACTCCAGCAGGTCATACAAATGGAACCAATGACAAGTCTGTTAGACTTATTTACTGGGATTTACCAGATCAATCTTGTACATAGCTCATAACTGCTAAACTGTAATACAACTTTTATGTTGGACTTTGAAGTTCTCTGGACCTCCTCCTTATGCTCTTTGTGGAAAGCTATTACTAGCTCTTCCTGGTAGTAAAGCTTGTTGGCTATAGCTGTCCTGATAACCTTAGTATCAGGCCCATGTATTCTTTTTCTTTCTTTTTTAAAAAAATATCTGTATTGGTGCATTGTATACACACATAGTGATCACACTTAATATTGGGAATTTGTACCAGTATATGAAATAATTTAATTCTCATTTTTCCCATTACCCTACCCACACCACAACCCTACACCCCCTAAATACATAAGCTTTCTTTCCATTTTTTATTACAATGACATTTTTTCTTTACCCTTAATAATTACAACTCCATCACATTTCCCTTTGAATATTTTGTATTTCACAATACCTATCATACAAACTACAGCTTATTAACATCTTCAGCTTCTCATACCAGATCGTACTTAATGGGTAAAAACTGAAACCTTTTACACTAACAACAGGAATGAGACAAGGATGCCCTTTGTCACCACTCTTGTTCAGTATAGTGCTGGAAACATTAGCCATAGCAATCAGGCAGGACAAAGATATAAAAGGAATAAAGATAGGAAAGGAAGAAGTTAAACTGTCATTATTTCCTGATGATATGATACTCTATCTGGAGGATCCTAAAAACTCAACCAAAAAACTGCTAGACTTAATTACCAAATTTAGTAGTGTTGCTGGATACAAGGTCAATGCTCAAAAATCAACAGCCTTTGTCTACACAAACGACAGACTCACTGAAAGAGAAATTGGGGAGTCAATCCCTTTCACAATAGCACCCAGAAAAATGAAATATCTAGGAATCAATCTAACAAAGGAAGTGAAAGACCTCTACTTTGAAAACTATAGGCCCATGTATTCTTAACTGTTTCTTTGGCTTTGTTTCCTCCAAACTCAACTATATCCCTACAAGAAGTGGCAATACCTGGTGTCTATTGGGGGCCTTTAGATCCATCTTCTGTAGACTGACTCCCTCTCACAATTACAACCCTCTTCAGCCGGAAGTGGCTAGAATGGTCTTCATCCCTTAGCCCCTCATGGAAGTTCAGGGTACTTCTTCAGAGGGGGAATATTGTAGACAGGAAAATAATTAGATGTCTTGTAGGCAGTTAGACAGCACCAGCCCACAAGGAGCCAACATGGAAGACAATTGTGCCCAGATGGAGGACAGTCTATACATATTCGCTGTAGGTCAGCATTGTAAAGGGAAAGAAACTACCACATCCATATAAAATAAAGAGAGCAGTGAATGATATTCTAAATAGTTATCAGTCATTTGGGTGGGGGACCAAAGCCTTAACCTGCCCCTTTCAGGAAAGATCCCTGACTTAAAATTCTTGTCTGCTTGCTGTATGACTTGTCCTCTCATTGTATCCCATTTCATCAGTATTACTTGAGTGACTATACTCATAATCTTACTGGTTGATCATGGTTTTGTTCACCTTGTGATTTCTTATTGGACCAAGATTAACTAAGTGACTCTACTTGAAATGTTGCTGATTGTAGTCTTGTTTCTTCTTGAACCTGCCTCCCCTCATTGCTTTGTCCAATAAAAGTCCTCCTGGGAAGCAAGGTGTGTGGGCAACCCTCTTTCAAGTCCCCTTTCTATCTGTCTTAGGTAGAGGTTATCTCTAGAATAAAACTTGTCCTACTCTTAAAAAAAAAGTAGTACATTAGGAGCAAGCACAGATCAAATACAGCTGTATAGAAAAATAGTTGATTACCTACAAAGTATTATAAATTGAGATGTGCGTAGGATTGACTCCTGGTTTTGGTCAATTTTTCAGTTTAGATGCACCATCTTTTTAGTACAGATCTATGTACTGTCCAAGAGTGGTAGGTGTCTTGGTGGTAGGCCAGGAGAAATGCCAGCCAAGAAAGCTTAGGGAGAAGAGCAGATGTGAAGTGCAGGCTGCTGGTGGTGGAAGCGGAGCAGACAGCTGCTCCAAGGAAGGATCCAGGGCACGACTGATGGGGCCAGGGATTCACAAGGCCAAGGGGAGTGAGCTACCTCTGAGTAGCTCAAACGTGACCCACTGCTGCAGGATGACTCAGAAATAGTCCTTTCTTGCCTCAGAATAAGGACAGACTAGGATGAGGTTGGCCTGTGTTCTAGAAATGCACCTTGTAGAGGAAGCCAGAGAATAAGTAAATGCTTCCTGGTGTTTCCATGTGCATCATGCAGCTCTGTGTCCTCCCCATTCCTTTATCTTTCTCCAGAGAGCAAAACAAATCTCCGTGGAACCTGACACTACTTCTCATTCCCACCCGCTGGGGGGACACTACTGCACAAACTCTATTGCCAACACTTCACCTATGGTTTTAAGTCTCACATTGATGCTGTGTATTTTTCTCTTTAAAAAATATTTCTGGGTTATACCTCAATCAAGGAGACTTGCCTTTCTGTTGTTGTACTATTATAATGAAAGCCAGTCTGACAGACACAGCCATCATGTATCGGTCATTTCAAGTCAATGCTGTAGTAGCCTGTCTTCATGCGTTGTATCATTTAATTTAGTATAAACTCTCAAAAGTGAAAAATATTCCTTTTTTCCAGAACTGAAGTTTAAAGAAGTAGCTAGTTTCTCAGTTTCCTCTAGCTAGAGTGGAATGGACCGTGATTGCAGCACAGGGTCATCAATCTGCATGGGTCTCACTTGAACCATTACAAGAGCAAATGTCGCCTTCCTTAGAAGATCAGTGCACCCTTCTTCTGTGTCCTATTTACGAATGAACAGAGGCTCTGTCCTCTTTATTGAGGTTGTGTTTCAAAGCAGAGGAAGGGAAGGCAGGGGCATTTATGAAAAAAGACCACATAACCATGTACCATATTTGTTTGCATGTATTTTCTCACGGTCCTTAGAAAAAATGTAAAATAAATTTTTTAGACTGTCTTGCAAATGAGGAAACTGTTGAGAGAAGTCAAGGAGTTAAGTTAATCTTTTTTTTTTTTTTTAACGCTTTTCCTATAGCCTGTCCTGTAGAGGCCATCCAGGTTTACAAAAGACTGTGATATAGACTTTGTGTCCAAAGACTTTGTAGTTTACTGGAGAAGAGAAAATCAATTAAAATAAAACACAACAGGTAGCCACATAAAACTGTGTTTCATATTAGATGTGATCAGAGAGGGGAACATTCTCTGACTTAAATCAAAGAAGGGAGCTAACATAATTAGCAATTGTTTTTTCAAAGCCTAGTCCTTTGCCTATGATAACATACTACTTTCTAGAACTTGCGTAGACTGTACTGAAGTAGTCTGAAGGATAATCAAAACCAGTTTATTCAGGAAAAAAATGAAATAAATCGTTTCAATTTCTTTGTGTGTGTGTGTGGGGGGGAGGTATCGGTTGTTTTAAATATTGATCATTAATTGTCAAGCACACCGCTTTTCCATTTTCTATGAGTTCCAGTGCAAGGCTGAGAGGAAAGAGGTATACAAGAGGTTTCATCTAGCAAACGAGGAAGGCAAAGAGGAAGAAGCCCCGAAGGACAGCAGCACGCTCTGGTAACCCACCCCTTCCTTTCTAAAGTTACCTCTCATCCCAGTTGTAGGCGTATGTGTGCCCCAACAGGGATACGCTCCTGTGTTCTAGTGTTTTTGTCCCAAAAGAAGACCTTTATTTATAGGAGTAAATTTTAAAAAATGTAAAAAGGTGGAGCTCTTCTTGGAAAACATTTTCTTTCCTGTTCAGATGGTTAGACATTGATCTGTGTGTAGAGATGACCTTTAACTGATGCTTTTTAGCCATATTTAATTTCTCTGTAATGTGCAAAGCTCCAGCAAAGATGCTTAGCCTTGTTGTACGTCACTTTCTCTATTTTGTACTGTTTGGGTTGTTCAAAGCCCTGGGCTGCTTTTAAGATTCATACTTTGGGGCCGGAGGGTTAGCTCAGTGGTTCCGGTGCCTGCCTTGCAAGCGCAAGGACCTGAGTTCGATCCCCGGTTACCACATATAATGCTGGGCGTGGTGGCTCACGCCTGTAATCCCAGCACTCGGGAGGCAGAGACAGGAGGATTGCTGAGTTTGCGGCGGCTTGCCTGGGCTACATAGTGAGCTCAGGGCCAGCCTGA
>PVIC010048684.1:0-13424 GCA_004025085.1 Thryonomys swinderianus
ATGAGGGGAAGGAATAAATATGATACAGAAAGAAAATAAAAGAGCATGTATAAGGGGGGAGGAGGGGGGAGTGGGTAGGGATATGGGTAAAAATGAGAATTAACTTGTGGCATATACTGGTATAAATTTCCCAATGTTATATGTGATTTTGAGATGTATATAAATTGTACCAATAAAGAATTCAATTAAAAAAAAAAGAAAACAGACATTACTTATTCTTAGATAAGAGGAAACAATATTTCCAAAATGGCCATATTCCCAAAACTACCACATAGATTCAGTGCAATTCTGACTGAAATCCCAACAGCGTATTTCACAGATCTAGAGAAAATAATTCAAAAATTCATCTGTCACCACAAGAGACCTAGAATAGCAAAAGCAATTCTAGACAAGAAGAACGTGGCAGGGAGTATCACAATCCTCAATTTGAAACTATACTGCAAAGCCACTGTGATATAAATAGCATGGAACTGGCAAAGAAAAAGACCTGAGAATCAGTGGGACACACTAAAATATGTAGAAACAATGCCATGCATACTAAGCCACTTCATTTCTGACAAAAGAGCCAAACACCTTCAATGGAGGAAAGATAGGCTCTTTAACAGATGATCCTAGAAAAGCTGAGTTTCAACTTGACAAAGATTAAAGCTTAATCTATCTCTTTCTCCATGCACCAAACTAAAATCAAGGTGCATTAGAGACCTAAATAAAACAGAAACATTAAACCTGCTGGAAAGCAGGTTAGATGGAACTCTTGGAGACACTGACACAGGGAAAGACTTTATGAACAAAAGCTCAGCAGCGTGGGAAACAGCAGAAAGAATCAACAACTGGGATCTCATTTTATTAAAAAACTTCTGCACAGCAAGAGAAACCACCAGCAGAGCAAAAAGACAACCTACAATATGGGAAAGAATTTTCACCAGCTGTTTTTCAGACAAAGGACTACAATCTAGAGCATATAAAAATCTTTTTAAAAATCAGCCCCTCCAAATATAAAGACCCAATTCAAAAATGGGTATCTGAAATGAACATTTTTCAGATGAAGAAATAAAGGCAACTAAGAAACATAGAAAAAAATGTTCAACCTTACTGGTCATTCAAATGATGCAGATGAAAACAAAATTGAGATTCCATCTCACTCCACAAAGAACGGCTGCTATCACAAAATCAATCAACAACAAATGCTGGCAAGGCTATGGAGAAAAAGAACCTTCCTCCACTGTTGGTGGGAATACAGAGTGGTGCAATCACTATGGTGATCAGTGTGGAGATTCCTTAAAACACAGGACTCAAGTGCTCACTTCACTTGGCTATTCCCCTGCTAGATATGTAAATGAAAAAATTAAAAGATTCATAGAGATGCACCCATGTTTATACCAGCTCAGTTTGTGATAGCTAAATCTTGGAAACAGCCTAAATGCCCACCAATGGGAGACTGGATAAAGAATATGTGGGGGTTTTTTCATAAAATTACTCTGCATTAAGAATGATAAATCTTAGTCATTTATACTCAAATGGATGTACTTTGAGGACATATTCATAAATGAAATAAATAGGACACCAATGTGTAAGTACCATATCTTTTTTCTAGTATTAAAAACTGAAGGTGTATATGAACGCTAAAATATATGATATGTATTGTTAAGTATGAGGAAAATGTGCAAAAGGAAAAGGGAATGCATGGGTAGGGGAAAGTAAAAAAGGGAAAGAAAAAGGAAACAAAGTATATGTATACAAGATGTGGGGTTTGTAGGGAGGGCAGGGGAAAGGGGAAAAATGAGAATCAAAATGTGTCATGTGGCCAGGCATGGTGGCTCATGCCTGTAGTCCCAGCACTCGGGAGGCAGAGACAGGAGGATTGCTGAGTTCGAGGCTTGCCTGGGCTACATAGTGAGCTCAGGGCCAGCCTGAACTACAAAGCGAGACCCTGACTCAAAAAAAAAAATGTGTCATATGCCAGGCATGGTGGATCTTCCCAGCACTCGGGAAGCAGAGGCAGGAGGATTGCTGAGTCTGAGGCTTGTCTGTGCTACATATTGAGCTCAGGGCCAGTCTGAACTACAAAACTGAGACCCTGTCTCAAAAAAAAAAAAGTGTCATGTGAGATACAACTTCTAAATGTTGAATGTGATCATATATGTATAAGATGTACCAATAAAGTCAATCAAAGAAAATAAATTTTGGTTCAGTCACATTCCCTCTTTATCTCTGGATTTGACTCCCTACACATGCACACACACACACACACACACAAATGTAATAGCTAAATTCACAAGTTGTACATGTCACATATATGTCATATGTACCACATAATTATATAACTAAGTAGTATATATTGTTTAATATATTACATGTCTATTTAATATCTTTATTTTAATTTCATGAACAATTTGATGATTTGAATGTAGTTTAAGTACATCAGTTCCCTCTGTCCCTTCAAGTTTATACCTTGAAGGACAATGATGTGATCTTAGATAAAAGTAGTACAGTTATATTCAGGAGCTTTAACATTTTTACTTTTAACTTATCTATAGCTTATATTCAAATTTCATCAACTGTCTCAATTATTTCCTTTGTGGCATTTTGTTTCTTCTGATATAAGAACCAATTCAAAATTATGCATTCTATTTAGTTGTCATGCCCCTTCAACTTCCTTTATTTTTCTTTGTCTTTTACAACCTTGACATCTTTAAGGGGAAATGTATCAAGAGATGGGGGAGGAAGGTAAAAAGGAGATGGAAAAAAGAATTGAGATGTTATATATATGTACAAACTCTACAAAAAGACATAAACATTGTGTATTGCAAAGATGTATAACAAAAAAGGAATCACAAGATGTTTTATGTTTCCTTATTATTGGATTCAGGTTATACATTCATAGCCAGAAGTGTATAGACAATTTTTTCTACTTCAAAGAATCACATTTGGAAAACAAAATATCTACCTGTCACATTGAATTTAATTATCCACTCAAGGCATTGTCCGGTGTTTCCACAGCACATTCTTTTACTTTATAAATATCAAGCAAACTGTAAGGAAAGAATTTGAGACTATGTGTCTTAGTCACTTTCTTCTTGCTGGACATAGAACCTGACACCCACAAATGAAAGGAGGAGAGCTCGTGATAATATTCCCTGGTCAGCTGGCTTCAAGGTAGCAGTGGCCTGGTGGAAAGGCCTGGGTGGAAGAAAGCTGCTCATGGTGGGCAGGAAGCAGAGAGAGAAGGGAGCAGTTGGGGAGAGTGATAACCCTTTCAGGTCACACCCCCAGCGAAACTCCCCTTCTAAGAAGGCCCCATCTCTTGACAGCAAGCCAGCTATATAGTGCCCCCATGATCCAGTCGCCTTCCAAACATGAGAATTTGAGGAACATTTTGGATCTAAATCATAACACCACAATACACCTAGCACCTCATCTAATCCTTCCTGACAAACTTAACATCTATTAACAATAATTTCCTAAAACCCATCTGTACTGTGGCAGCAGCAAAACCGTGATTGTCAGAGTCCACTATTCCCCCCAGATGTATCAGTTGGCATTCTACTGTGAGAAGGAGTCCTCCTTTCTCCCTATTGTTTATTATTGCTATGTACTTTAATGGCTCCTACTGCTGGTTCTATCATTCATAATAGAGTTGCTTAAAATGCTATGGCAAAAGCCTGCAGAATTTTCAAATGTAAGCATAAAGGTTTGAGTTGGGTCTTTGTGAGAGAGAAACAAGGCATGAGTGCAGGGCAGGAAAGGCAAACAGCTAGTAAAACTATAGTGTGCTAAACCAGATTTAGTGACCATTACATGCAGCTGTTTGTGGTAACAAACTCAAAATCCAAACAAAAGCACATTGCTGTTTGCTTGGAACCACTATGCCTTTTTACAAGTAGCATCTCAATTTTTAGCCACTGGCTCAGCAAGAATTATTCCAAGAACAGTTTTACACAAAAAGAAATTGAAGTCAGATAAATGCATCATGACAGTTGGATTTCTCACAGCTCCAGAAATAGAAATACGTTCTTAGGATGGGTTGGCTGAGAATGAAGAATTGGACTACATAAGGTGGTAATTAATCTGATAAAAATCATTCAAACTGTGGAAAATTAATCCTGCTGAGATTTCAGGGTGTGTTAGCAGTTCAGTTAGGGTTTGTACAAACCACACCAGCAACATTGAGAGGCTTTAACAATTAAGATCTGATGAGGCCCAGGAGAGGGTTAATTTCATTCAATTTTAAATCAGGCCTGCCAAAGTGTTCTACAGACTGGCAAATTTGGAATCAGGTGTAAACAAGTCATATGCGGGCGATATACCATGTTTCCTCCTGACACCATACAGACAAAGCCTTGTTTTATCCCAGGTGTCTTTAATTTTCCTGTTTTCACCCGCTTCCCAAAACTGGACTCAAGTGTGAATTCCTTCAGTCAAAATCAGGTTTGGGGAGCCAGTGAGGTCTGGAGTTACCTTCTGTCCAGCATTCCTGTCACAGCAAGGCTACAAATCAAGCAAATCCTTTCATTTCCAGAAACTGGAAATAACATCTTTGGTAAATAAGGTCAATATGAACTTTGACTCTTAGAATGTCTTACAAAAGAATTTTTGTGTTACCTCACAATGTAAAAAGTTGTCAGGGAGATATGTTTGTATGGGGGAATGGATGGTATGTTTGAGAAACATCAATACTTTATGGACCTAAGATGACAGTTTTTAAAGGTTCTCATTCTAGAAAATTCAGAACATAGGCCTAAAGTAAACATATAAAATGATAGACATTACTTGCATTTTAAAGCTTTTTTGAAAAGAAACAGATGGTGACTTTACAGCAATAATTATAACTTGTATGTATGAAGGGTTTGGATTCTAAAAGCCAGAAGTTAATTTCCTAATTTCAAACTATATGACAGGTCATCTCTTAAATTTAAATGACTCTCTTGCACTTAAAAAAAAAAAAAACCTGACTTACTGAGTTCAGTTCACTTCCTGAGCTCTTCCTGAGAATCTTGACTACTTCACTGGTAGCCAAGTAGTGAGTTCCTTGCCTTTTTGGGGAAATTTTAGGTTTAGTGCTCGCAGGTCCAAAGCAAAGGAGGGCTGAACTATTGAGCCCAAACTACCCCCATGCTTTAAACTCTTGATATGTTGGAGACACAAGATTCAAATTTACTATTAAGCTGCTATAATATTGCTCAGCTACTGAAATGATTTTCTGGTCTTTAGAATGATGTGATTTCTCATAGAGCTCTTTGGCCTTGAAACATACTTACTCACAACATTTGTCATATGCAGCAACATTCAGCTACAGCAGAGTAAATAGGTTTAAAACTGTGAGTTCCGCCTGCTAGAATGCTTCATCATTATGCCTTGGCATCCTCAAATGCAGTAAATGTGGAAATTCGGAATTGAAGGGCTTGATTTTCAGTCTCACTGTCCTCTCTCCCTTTAAATTAATGTGGTGCCATTGAGTTCAGCAATAAAGCATCTCATGCTAACAGAGAGAAAATATCAACTTTCTTCCGGTGCATATGTGAATTTGGCAAAATATCAGTAAGAAGGCAGTATAAAAGTAAAAATGATTTAGGCATCATGAGTATGAGAAGGTGAATTTAATGCATAACTAACACCCTGCAGAATTTGCAGTTGTAGCACACTGGGGGAGGTGAGACATTAATTGAGTTAAGCTTTGGGGGGGGGAACATTTTTATGTGATAAAAGCAAAGCACTATTCTGGGTGCTTTTTTTCTAAATAAATGTTACATTTAAATCACCTCATCAGAAGCAGCAACAAAGAATTTCTGTCTAAAATGCTCTGCAGACAGGCAAAGCTAGGGAAGGTATTTTGCATCTTCCACTGCTAACTGCAGTGATCTTGCTTGGTTGCTCTCCTCTCCCAGTAGACCACTCCTTACAGCTAAAGCCATCTGCAGAGTGACCTACAAGCTCTAGGACCAACTTGTTCCTAATCAAGGAGGAAATCGAAGGAACATTAGTTCCAAGGGTTTAAGTGATCGTCTTCCCTGCTCCAGTGATGTTTAGCAAAAGTTGCTAATTATCTCTTACTTTCATTTCTCAGCTTTAAGTTTCAAAACCACCCAATTTCTCAGTTATTAGGCTTCTGTCTCACTATTTTCTTGTGTTGTGCATACTTTCTGCTTCTAAAATGTGAAGCACTGTTTTCCTCTTCCCCTCCAAGATATTCGTGGATCTCCCTGATGTTGGCCATCTACCTAAACTGTTTCCTGTACTAGCTCCTTCTGGATTAAGAGTTGGATCTTCAGTTATCTCTCCATGCTAGCTCACTCTCCACTTCCTAATTGCTCTTAGCTTGCTGCTTTTTGACATTTCACATATTGTGTCACATACTTACCAAGTTGGTCACACCCTGGGTTGCATAACTCCTTGCCTTCTGTATTCTGAAAAAGCCAGTTCCTTTCCTTTTTATCCTCCACCACCTACTGAGCATAGCTTATTTTCTTCTCTTTCCCACACAGCCTTTTTCTTGTCATCTGTCAAAATTGTGACTTTCATCCCCTGTAACACAGTGAGCTTCATAGGCCTAGATGTTGTATATCTCTAACCGTACCATAACTGAGATTCAGTACCTATTTGTCAAGAAAATATTTTTTCTATGTGATTTTTGCATATTTATTTGGTTCCTCCATTCCCTGAACTCATAGGATCTTGTTCAGACTCTAAACCCAGAACATCATTTAATACCTAATGGATATAGGAGTTCAAAAAAGATTGAATGGGTAAAAATAAATTCTTTTCTTTTTCTTTTTGAGACAGGGGCTCACGTTGTAGTTCAGGCTGGCCCTGAGCTCACTATGTAGCCAGGCAAGCCTTGAACTCAGCAATCCTCCTGCTTCTACCTTCCGAGTGGTGGGATTACAGCCATGAGCCACCACACCTGGCATTGTGGTATGTGGTACAGATTGCTGGTGGGCATGAGTCACCATGCCCAGTATTGTTGCATGTGGTTACCAGAGATCAAACCAGGGACCTTGGGCTTTCTAGGCAGGTGCCAGAACCACTGAGCTAAATCTCCAACCCAGTTCTTTCATTTTAATATGACTCTGATAGGTTGAAAAATGCAATAGTAAGTAAAAGATCAGACAAGGTGGTCTAAGAAAGTCTGTATTTCAGGAAAATTACCGTCATATAAAGCACATAAAATTATTTCTATGTTAACTAACTTGATTTTATCATTATATACTGTATTCATGTATCAAACTGTAACTGTCTCAATCTGTGTAATGATAATAATATTTTTTAAAAATTATTTCTCAAATTTCTAAAGATTCTCAAAGGCAAGGGCTGGGACTGGTGTGAGATAAGTGAGCCACCCTCTATGGGCAGAAAATGTAAAAGAACAGCAAAAGATACAGAATCAGAATTAATAATAATATTTTAATTATTATTTTTAGAAACAAAATGCAAAACTACATGAAGAGCAAAATATCAAAATTTTAAAGAAAAATAACAACATAGTTTCTAAGGTATGTTGGACCTTCAGGGAAATGAAAGACAAGATATATACCAATTATTATGTGTAGCATCCCTTACCTCCTTAAAATAATGTGTACTAATGAAAAGGCAAAGCTAATGAACATCTCCTTTGGTGGGAAAAGACAGAGAAAAGTTAAATTGTCCTATATGAGAAAGGGGATAAAAGTGGATAAAATCTACAGGGCTTAGGAGGGGAAAGGGGTGAGGCAGAAATAGGAGAGGAATCTAGAATGTATGATAGATATTCTGAATTAGAAAATATTCTAAAGGAAATAGGGGGTAGGGATAAGTAATGAGGGGAAAGAAAAAATGTGATAGTTAAAAAAAGGAAACAAAGCATATTTATATGAGACTGGGGTTGTAGGATAGATAGGGGAATGAGAATTAAGTTGTGCCATATACTGGTACAAATTTTCAATGTTCAGTGTGATCATGATGTGTATAAACATTCAAATTTAAAAAAAAAGAAAAGAAAAGGGGAAGCACATAGGAAAGAAACTTTAGAAGACAGATGTCCAATGAGGAAATAGAATCAACTTTTACCCTGTGATGTGGAATATAACTAAATTTCCATTTCCCCATACAGTATTCAGGCAAACACATACTTCTTATGAATGCACTGGCAAGTAGATTATGTGGGGGCACAAGAGCTAGGGTTCTGAGTCTTAGCTCAGGGAAAAGCATTGGGCCTGAACAGAGGCTATTCAAGGAAGGTATGGCTTGCCCCTCTTCATTTAATCACTACCATTGTTTTTTAACCCAGATAATTATATTCATGCACCAAGTACACTTCTTTAAATTTTGCTGATGAATGCACTATGTTTAGGTGGTAAAGGTAGCACATAGGAAAACAGTTGTGAATTCAAGAGCTAGACTTCAAAATTAGTCATAAAAGAAGAAGGGGATCAATGGATGCCAAAGAATTCTGAGAATTTTTTCATTACTGTCAACTATGGCCATAGAAATTCATTTAGTTTATGGTATATCATTTTCCTTCTTTTATTCTGCAGTCCATGTCACCAATAGTGCAATATTAAAATAAATATTGTACTTCTTAGCTTTAAATTACAAAGATCGACTCTTTATTATATCTAGAGCAAAAGAAATTAGCTAATACTTTAAGCAACATCATATTTATATTTTTCATGAAATATTCATTTCTCCAAACAAGATGGATTACTTTCATTAAAGTTATTAACCATTAGTAAGACAGTGTACTTGAACTTTACACATCTTTACATTGACCACAGGGATACATGCTCCACTAATGCTTGTTCTGAAAGGTTTGGATATTAAATGTCCCCCAAAGGCCCATGTGTTTAAGGCTCATCCCCAGCTAGGTACAGGTTGAAGGTGGTGAAAAGTTGAAGAGGTAGTACCTACAGGACTTTCATGTCACTGGGTATGTGTCCTCAAAGAGGACTGCAGCATTCCCGTGTCTTATATCTCTGCCTCTTTCCTTCTGTTTCAATCCCTAGACATGATAAGCAACTTTGTTCCACCACACACTTTCACTCTGATGTGTTGCCAGAAACTTCCAAAACTAATACCTGAGGCGAATTATTCATTTCCTCTTCACAAGTTCATTAAACTCAGGTGTTTGTTATAGTAATGCAAAGCTGAATAAATGTAAGTATCATATTCTTATCTAAAATTAAGTTTCCAGGTCTATCCAAAGCTAACAAAAGGCTATACTTCTCAACAGAAATAGAAAGATATAGAGTCTGCAGAAATATGGGTTCACATGCTGTTTTTTCCTCTCCTTGGTCTTTTTTGTTGGTTCTGGATTTGGAGACTGATCTAAATTCTAGTGCATTTCTGTCAAACATGATAGCCCCTGGTAGCTATTTAATTTTGACTTAATTAGTATTAACTCTACTTTACAGTTATACTTCTTGACCATACTAGGCACATCTCAACTGCTTAAGAGCCACATGTGGCTAGCTGCTTCCACTGTAGACAGTTCAGATACACATTTCCATCATCACAGAAAGTTCTGCTGAACAAAGCAGCTCTAGTACATTCCAAAACTCCCACTCTGGATACTGTGGTTCAAATGGAGCTCTAATCCCTCAGTTTACCCCCTCCTAACATTCTGAAAGGATTTGATAGTGAAATAAATCCCCTACTACAACTCAGCTTCAGTCAAAGAGGAGGCTCTGGCAATTTCACTACTAACTTGTCAAGTCATTTCATGATGTTTAGAAATTATTATGCTAAAACACCATTTATCTAGACCAGATTCAGTAGCTGCTTGAAGTCTATTAATTTAATAGAGACTGACTCTCAGTATGTGACTCCTGGCTCCCTTACCCCCTGATGTACTCTATACCCAGAGTGCTCAAATTTGTGTCCTTTCCAAGAAAGCTTCTTTCCGTCAGCCCCATTCAGAGACCCATTTAAAAACATGTTCAGGCATTTGCTTTATGTTTTCACAGTCCCAGGAAATTACTTCTTTCACTTGATTTTAATTTCTTTCTTTCCATTTTTAAAAAACTTTTTAAGAAAAAAAACTGTCTACCATGGCAATAAAATATCTGTATTCTCTGCAGCTAGATAATTGAAGGAGAAACACTGACAGGAATATTGCTATATCAATAATGTGCTGTCCTTCACGACAAAAGGCACAGCAACTGACCCACTTCTAGTAAAGTGCAGGCCTTGAACTCTGTCTCCCAAGGTGAGAATAAGTTTGAATTAATCCATCAATAATGATCATATTCATGTAATAGTTACCTGGACTTTAGGTGCCATCTGTGGCCAGATTGGGGCTCAGTCTGGGACCAGGGTCAGGTCTCAGTTTTAACTAGAGTTAAGAATTTATTTTTTGTACAAATCAAAGCACAACTTAGTATCTGATGGCAATGACCAGAAAGCATATAAAGCTTAGGAATTACTAGCAATGTTTCTAACCCCTTAACCTAGTAAGGCACAGATACAAAAAGTTTTTGGAAGAAACACTTTTTTCTTTAACTCAAGGACAGCACATTTTTTGAGACACACATGCTGTCAATCTTCCATCTCATATGTAAAGAACAGACATCATTACTTGGTCATAACCTTTCTTTTGTGCTCAGATAAGACCTGAAACGACCTCTCACCACAGTGCCCTATCGGCCACTAACATTCAGTCAGAATTGGTCCAAAAGATTAAACCTATTTATCATCTTTGCCCCAGAGAGGTCCATGAACCAAGTAGCAGATTGCCCCTGGAAAGAATATTGTTATGATTCTGACCATTATTTTGAGGTCAGAGAAAGGTAGGAAACACTCAATTTAAAGACAGGACCTGAGGAAAATCAAAATATGTGTACAAGTACTCCCCTGACTCAAAGGTGAAGAGTTGGCACTAGCAGCCTCAAGAGAGATGGGGAAAAGGCAGGAAGGTGTCACTCTCAGGACACTTGCTGTACTCCTAACTTTGCATACTATTAGAAGTGATAAAGTTAATTATTAACTATGTGTAATTATTTAAATATATTTGCATACCTTTTGCTGCCTGAGTCACCAAATAATTTTTGCCTTCTTGTTCCTGTGATCAGCCACCAAGACATTTTATTTTTTAACTGATTTTCTTGGTACATTTATACATACATTATGATCACATTCAACACTGAGAGTTTGTACTTGTTTATTACACATACTGATTTTCATTTTCCCCTTTCCCCTGCCCTCCCTACAAACTCTGCCCTCATATAAAAGCAGTTTGCTGGGCCGGAGGATTAGCTCAGTGGTTCCAGCACCTGCCTCACAAGCACAAGGTCCTAAGTTCCATCCCCGGAAGCCACATACAATGCTGGGCGTGGAGACTCACGCCCACCAACAATCAATACCACATACCACAGTGCCGGGTGTGGTGGCTCACGCCTGTAATCCTAGCACTCAGGAGGCAGAGACAGGAGGATTACTAAATTCGAGGCTTGCCTAGGCTACATAGTGAGCTCAGAGCCAGCCCGAACTACAAAGTGAGACCCTGTCTCAAAAAAAAAAAGCAGTTTGCTTTTCATTACTATCACATTTTTTCTTTCCATCCTTTACTTTCACCTATCCTCCCATTCCCTTTTCCTTTTGCATGTTTTCTTCCTATTTCACGTTACCAGGCTGGAGATTAGCTCAGTGGTTCTGGCGCCTGCCTAGCAAATTCAAAGTCCCTGGTTTGATCCCCAGTAACCACATACAATACTGGGCATGATGACTCACACCCACCAGCAATCAGTACCACATACCACAATGCTGGATGTAGTGGCTCACACCTGTAATCCCAGCACTCAGGAGACAGAGGCAGGAGGATTGCTGAGTTCAAGGCTTGTCTGGGCTACATAGTGAGTTCAGAGCCAACCTGAACCACAAAGTGAGAACCTGTCTCAAAAAAGAAAAGGAAAGGGCCAGAGGGTTAGCTCAGTGGTTCCGGCGCCTGCCTCGCAAGCGCAAGGACCTAGTTCGATCCCCGGTTACTGCATATAATGCTGGGTGTGGTGGCTCACGCCTGTAATCCCAGCACTCGGGAGGCAGAGACAGGAGGATTGCTGAGTTCGCGGCAGCATGCCTGGGCACCATAGTGAGCTCAGGGCCAGCCTGAACTACAAAGCGAGACCCTGTCTCCAAAAAGAAAAAAAAAAAAAAAAAAGAAAAGGAAAAATCCTATTTAACATTACCTATCATACATTTTGGAGCTCATTTATACCTTCAGTTTTTCATACTAGAGAAAAGATATGGTATACTTTTCACTTATGAGTATGTCCTAAAGGTGCGTCCATTTGAATATAAATGACTCAAATGTATCATTCTTTATGGCAGAATAATACTCCATTGTATTTTAAAAAACACATCTTCTACTGTTGGTGGGCATTTGGGCTGTTACCAAGATTTGGGTATTACAAACTGAGCTGCTCTAAAAATGGGTGGACATATGTCACTGTGGTTTGATTCTTTTAATTCTTTTGTGTGTATATCTAGCAGGGGAATATCAGGATCAAATGGGACCTTGAGCCCTAGTTTTTAAGGAATTTCCACACTGATTTCCACAGTGGTTGCACAAGTCTATATTCCCACCAACAGTGGAGAAGGGTTCCTTTCTCCCCACAGCCTCACAAGCACTTGTTGTTGGTTGATTCATGATAGCAGCCATTCTTTATGGAATGAGATGGAATCCAATGAGACATTGTGAAAAATAGAACCCAAACTATTAGATGTGGCCAAACCTTTCTCCAGGTGCTTACACTTCTTCTCTCTCCCTCTCTACCACTCTCTCCTCCTCTCTCCCCCTCCCCCTCTGTCTTTTTCTCTCTCCCTCTCTCTCTCCTACTGGATGAATAGATACAGTGACCCTTTAAGAAGTCACAGTGACACAGATGACGCAGATGATGCAGGTGATGCAGATGACGCAATGACGCAGGTGATGCAGACCAATCATACATTGCTAAATGCTATTTCCGCCCTTGGGCCTAATCACACCCTGCCACGAGCACTGCTCCCACCCTCTCATCCAATCACATCCCAAGCCATCCTATATAAATGCCTGTAATTTCCATAATAAAGGGGAAGCTTCTTGACCAACATGGAGTCTGGGAGTTGTGACTCCGCATCCCCGCTCATCCTCCCAAGGTCATCAGACAACAGAGATGGAATAGTAACCAGCCCAACTGGACAACAATTAAACTCATTTTACCATCCAAAATAGGACACATATGACTGATCAAAAGAAGAGAGTAAGTCTAACAAAAGTGGCAACAACATTTTCCTGGTATCCCTTTCATTCACTAGAAAGCATCTTCTGTGTTGATATTTTCCACTTCAGGACCACACACACTGAGTAGGTATACTGTCTTTCCAGACATTTGCTCTACAATTATTCCAAAATCTTTTAGTTTATCACCTTTTTTTTTTTTTTTTTTTTTTTTTTTTTTTTTTTTTTTTTTTTTTTT
>PVIC010048685.1:0-13421 GCA_004025085.1 Thryonomys swinderianus
ACATTTCTCTTTTCTTAGTTTCATCTTTGAGAGTAGCCATTCTCAGATCTCTATTTCTGCAATTGCGTAGACTAAGCCAATACTTATTTTACACATTATTTCCTCTTTTCCATTTCATTTTGTCTAATATAAATAATTCATAGTTGCTATGTACAGTACATACATTCCTGAATAATATGAATTCCTAAGAGTATAAGAAAAAGATTCCAAAAACCCTAATGAAATCCAATGGTGTGTAGATTTTTGCTTGGGAGGAGCCTCCTACCCTGTCTTGCACTTGTGTGCTCTGTTCCGTCGACCTTGTTGCTCATATGCAGTGTTTATAGTGCTTCCTATCAGTCATACAATTATTTAGAATATAAACAACTAATTACCAGTACGTCGACTTCTATGAATTTTAAATGTTTGAATTTCAATTACAAAGTAAAATATCCCATTGCATCATTATTTGGGGGCAAATCTAAAGTAAGAGCAGGAATGTCTCAGGATTGGGGACCTGGAAGCTGAAGCTGCAGTGGGGAAAAGCTCTCACATGTGTGCACAGCTTTAGGCGAGCACTGCCCAGGGACACTGGCCTTCCTCAGCCTTCTCCAGCGCGGGCGTCTGAAGGAAAAAAAAATCCACTTGACAGTCGAAAGTGATGCAAGGATATTTAATTTGACATGAGACTGCATTTCACAGTCCTTTATGAATAGCCTCAGACTTATAAAGTGTTCAACTTATGTCCTTCAGGAAAAAAGTAAGATTAACTTGGTCAGTCTTGTGATATCTCTCCCAAGTACTCTTGAACTGAGTTGCTGGTATCCTATTAAGGCCACGAAACATACCATTCTATGTATATTTCAGTTAAACACAGTTTCATTCATCTTCTTTACATTCTGCCTCACAGTTTCATATGAATGGACTTGTGATCTGTGCTGTGGCTTGAATATCTGTGTCTCTGGAAGCCCCAGTGTAGCCATCTTCTGGGCCGGGCCTTTAGAGAGTGATTAGTAACAAAGGCTCTAGACTCACCATGCAGTTAGTGTCCGTGCAAAAGGGCTTGAGGGAGCAATTTCAACCCTTTTGCTCTTCCGCAGAGTCAGGATACAGCTTCTTCCATGCGTGGACGCAAGAACACGGTGCTGTCTGAAGCAGGAAAGAGCAGCCCTTCCACACTACCAAAGCTGCTGCTCCTAGACATGAGAGCTGTGAGGGGCAAAGCTGTATTTTTCATAAAATTTCCACCTAAAATATTTTGTTATAGCAGCATGAAAGGATCAAGACCGCTTGTTAGTAAAACACCCACTGAAATTCTCTTGCATGTATAACAGGTGAAAGCAGAGTACAGTAAGTAGAAAAACACCAACAGATGTGGCTCACAGTGGAGTGAGTACAGATACATACACGCAAGCACACACCCACAAACATGTCTACGAACACACATACTTGAGCCAGTGGACAACGTAAAATTGGGTGACTGCACACAATAGTGTGGATTGTGTGCTTTTCTTTATGAGTCAAGCGGTAGACAGTCCTGGGACAGCCTTCAAGGGCAGTGACAATGGCTTGCACCCAGCAGCGCCCCCTTGAGTGTGAGGTGCATTCTTGCTTCTCACCGTCCCCACCATTTGCAGCAGCCCCACTTGTCTGCTGTTTCTTTTTACCATAGGCCCCAGACTACTTTTCTATGTTAACTGTGGTTTCCTTTCACTAATTTCCCTTCTCTGAATGCTAATAGTTCAATCACATTGCTCAACTGCTTTCCCTTACTTACATTTGAGGCACATCTAGGATGCGTTATCGTTTTGTGGGTGTTTATTTCAACACAGCCTTCCCCTGTCTAGTTGTACAGTCACCTCTTGCATTTCTGCATTCCGTATGAACCATTTGCAGCGCTCTGAGGGGCGGTGTAGTCTTACACCTCACAGAATTCCTTCAGGCTATGATGTTTCCTGTTCTGAAAATGCCCATGTTCTTCTCATCTTCCCTTGGATATCTCTTACACATTGTCTAAAGTAGTGTCAATGATATTTTTCCCACACAAACTGTCCCTCCTTGAACTAAGTCAGGGTTTTTTCCTTCTGTCAAAGATGCCTTCAGTACAGTTCAGTTCTCTTAAAATATTTGCTTCATTTATGACCCTAGAGTGCACTTATTGATTTGTTTTTTCACCCCCAGACTTGGTCCTTGTGGGTAAGGATTGTGAATCAGGCAGGCTGAAAGGATTCACTCTCAAAAATGTGTTGAAACACTAGTTGGATAAATAAATGAGAAGTAAAGTTGGCTTCCAACAATACTCCACTCATTATTTCACTCAATTTTGTTTTATTCAACCACCTTCATTAAATGAATACTCCTCACTTTTCATGGTGTAAACCTGCTCCTACCCTCTTTTCTTCCCTGTCCTTGTATTCTTCCTCTCCTGCAGCACCTGCATCTGCACAAATACACACACACACACACACACACATTCATTGCACCTAGCCACACAGAAGAGAAATAATCCTTAATCAGTAATCACTAATTAAAGAAGTCCAATAATTCAGGAATGGAGATTTACATTTTAAATGTTAACATCAGATTTGTAGCTCAGTATCTCACATAATTTAATACATTTTATCTTTCTGGCTTCAACTTTTATTTCTTCTAGTTGTATATTTGCAATGTGTAATAATTACATTCATCTTGGAGAACTGGAATATAGACATATCACATCTTGATCATTTGTATTCCCTCCCTTTATCTTTTCCAGATCCTTTTTCCCAGTTCTAAGAGTCTACTTCCCTGTTTCCTACCATTTGTCTTCTATTTTGCTCTTTGAATTATTTACATTTTGGATTTCTCACATTAGAGAAACAGTTCAATATATAACTCATATCTGATTCATTTCACTTATTGTTATGGTCTCAAGATCCTTCCATTTTCCTATGTGTTCTTCAGAAAAAACTAAAAGTGAGATTTCCATTTGCCCCAGCTGTAAACCAGCTGGGCATCTTCCTGAAAGAGTTAAAGACATTGCATTACAGTGACGCATGCACACCCATGTATGCAGCAGTGAAGCCCGCAGAGTAGCATCATGGCACTGAGCTGTATGGCAATCAGCAGATGAAGGGATAAAGAAAATATGCTGGGGCCGGAGGGTTAGCTCAGTGGTTCCGGCGCCTGCCTCGCAAGCGCAAGGACCTGAGTTTGATCCCCGGTAACCACATATAATGCTGGGCGTGGAGACACGCCCACCAACAATCAACACCGCATACCACAATGCCAGACGTGGTGGCTCACGCCTGTAATCCCAGCACTCGGGAGGCAGAGACAGGAGGATTGCTGAGTTCGCGGCGGCTTGCCTGGGCACCATAGTGAGTTCAGGGCCAGCCTGAACTACAAAGCGAGACCCTGTCTCCAAAAAAAAAGCAAAAAAAAAAAAAAAAAAGAAAATATGCTGCCTAGGTTAAATGGAGTGCTACTTAGCTGCAATTCTATTTAAAAAATTATTTAACAGTAAATATAATAATAACTTCATCTAGAGCTAGAACCAAAGAAATAAATTGTAAGGCTGAGAAGGACTTTACTAGGCATGGGCCACATGGACTGGGTTGTGCTCAGAAAGGACTTGGAGACGGCGCTCAGTGACGAGGCAGGGACTGGAGAAGGCTTCTTCGTGAGCACACGGGTAAACTTGCTCATGTGAGGCCTGGCTGTCCCCACCCGGTGCCTACTGAGGAACTGTTTGCCTTTCCAGCAGTTTTCATAGCTGGCAGCTAATGCAGGCATTTAAATGCAAAATCTGACACTGATGTTTTCCCCAAATGACATTTCAATTCATAAATTATATGAATATGGATAGTACTATTCATTTATGAAATAATGCAGCTATCACTTAGTGCTGCAATTCAAAACATCTTTCTCTTTAGTTAGCCACTTCCAACCCGACTGTATGTGACTATGAGAAGAATGAAAACTGATGAGACAAAGATTGAAAAGTGGGCGAAAGCATTTTCCGGCATGTTGCCCAACTTGTAATGAAATGATAGAATCCTAGTATTTCACTTCCCATCAAGAAGAGTTTTCCTGCTTAGGTGGCCTGTTTCTGATTAAAAGCAGCTTTGTAGCATTGTGTTCACTTGCATAAAAAGCAAAAACCATGCTCTGTGTCAGGAAAGAGTCTAATATGAACAGAAAAAACAAAAAAAAAATGTCCTGGACAAAACAGACTGACTATTCCAGGTTCTACAGCTTGTAGGATGGCGGGTCTCTAAAAGGTAGCAGATTATGGCTCTTATCATCTAATTTCTTTATGTAGGGTCAGTGATAGAGTGGAAATGATTTCACCACAGCTGGCAGCTAAGATTACAAGAGTAGCTATGTTTTTAAAGAGATTTCTAAGTGCTGTTTCCCTTGACTATACTATCTCAGTAGTCAGGATAAGTCGGACCTTTGCATCCTGCTTAACAGACAGGCAGGCCATGGTGGCTTGGCCAGGTGCTGTTTGTTACCCAATGCAGGCAATGAGGACTGGACCATGAGTTTGCCTGCTTGTCTGTGCAATTTCCATTTCCCTACATGAAAGAAAAAGCATTTCCCTCTCATTCCTATAACCACATTACCTACAGTCGACTTACAGTACTTGCTGAAAAAGCAAAGGGCTCCCATTGACTGTCTTTCATTTTTAATTTTTATCAGCACGTGTTTGCAGTACATGAGGATTATGCCCCTCCTAGGGATTTGGTGCATGGTCATGACACCTCGAATTATTATTATTGAGACAGGGTCTCGCTTTGTAGTTCAGGCTAACCCGGAATAGCCCAGGCAAGCCTTGAACTCAGCAATCCTCCTGCCTCTGCCTCCTGAGTGCTGAGATTATAGGCATGAGCCACCATGCCCAGGCATCAAATTATTTTTTTCATCCTGTCCCTTCCTCACCCTTCCTTCTTCATCTCCCTTGGTCTCCTTCCCCTTTGCAAAAGATTTGTCTCCCTCTCTCTTATCATCTGCCTTTTATTGTGCTACTTTTAATATTTTTGGTTTCTCATATAAGAAACCATGTGACTTTCAAGTGTGTGTGCCTGATTTCTGTCACTGAGCATTACGGTCTCAAAGTGCGTCTGTTTTCCTACAAATGGCTGCAGTGCATCCTCCTCTGCAGCAGATCAGTCCTCCATTTTATGGAAATACCACACTTTCTTTCTCCACTCCTCTGCCAGTGGACCCAGAGGCTGCTCCCAAGATTTCGCTAGTGTGAACTGTGCTGCTATAAACCTGATCATGTCATCTGTGGTGGACATGTAGGATCTTAACAGGGATTATTCTGGTTTCCAAACCTTCCTAGGATTCTAGAAATATTTTCCTGCTTGGAATTTTCCTTCTGAACTTGGGGGAATGGTGTTGAGATGGGTCTGTGCTGTCTAGGGAAGGTCCTGAGCATATCAGAGGGTCTGGTGCTGTGGGGGCAGCGTACTCCTTTGGCTGAGGACCCACTCTGAGGCTCACTCCGTCAGACAGGGGAGAAGCATGTCGGAGGGGGGTTCTGTGAAGGACAAAGGGTATATATTCTACTTGCTTTTCTCCCATGTGGCGTTAGGTACCCGACCATGGACTGTGGGTCAGAAGGCTGCCGATTGGTCTCCATTAAGCAGCACAGACTCAGTGAGCAGTGCCACAGGTTGGGAGAGCATGCCTCCATGTGCTGCCAGTCCCACAGCCAGATAGCGCCAGTCCCCAGGGCCAGCTCCGTAGTCCTGGTTGTTTGTTTGTTTGTGCGTGTGTGTTTTGTTTTTTATTCATTAATTTCACATTGCCTGATGCTTCTATAAGGGGGAAACAACCATTTCAATAGAAAATAAAAGTGAATTCAGGGGTTATAACTTTGGCATGAAAATGAAATCCTATACTTATTTTAAAAAATAAACAAGTATGGGGGCTGGAGGGTTAGCTCAGTGGTTCCGGTGCCTGCCTCGCAAGCGCAAGGTCCTGAGTTCGATCCCTGGTAACCACATATAATGCTGGGCATGGAGACACGCCCACCAACAATCAACACCACATACTACAATGCTGGATGTGGTGGCTCACGTCTGTAATGCCAGCACTCGGGAGGCAGAGACAGGAGGATTGCTGAGTTCATGGCGGCTTGCCTGGGCACCATAGTGAGCTCAGGGCCAGCCTGAACTACAAAGCGAGACCCTATCACAAAAAGCAAAAAACAAAAACAAAAACAAAAACAAAAACAAAAAAATATGGGCCAGAGATTTAGCTCAGTGGTTCCAGTGCCTGCCTCGTAAGTACAAGGTCCCTGGTTTGATCCTGGCAACCACATACAATGCTGGGCATGGTGACTCATGCCCACCAGCAATCAATACCATGTACTGTGCCAGGCATGATGGCTCATGCCTGTAATCCCAGCACTTGGGAGGCAGAGACAGGAGGATTGCTGAGTTCCAGGTTTGCCTAGGCTACATAGTGAGCTCAGGGCCAACCTGAACTACAAAGCGAGGCCCTGTTTCAAAAAACAAAACAAGGGCTGGGGATTTAGCTCAAGTGGTACCATGCCAACCTTGGATGCACAAGGGCCTGAGTTCGATCCCCAGTACGGAAAAGAAAAACAAAAAGCAAAACAAAATAAACAAGTAAATCTTTGAATAATTTTCATGTTGAAATTATGTTTATAAACTTATTAGGACTTTGTTCTGAGCTCACTATGTAGCCCAGACAAACCTCAAACTCAGCAATCCTCCTGCCTCTGCCTCCCAAGTGCTGTGATGACAGGCATGAGCCACCACGCCTGGCAGTGTGGTGTGTGGCACTGATTGCTGGTGGGAGTGAATCACCACACTCAGTATTATTATATATGGTACTAGAAATATTTAAGTGTGATGAGTATTTCATTTTATTAAGGCCATGTGTTTTATTAATGGCAGAAAGGTCTATAGATATCTGGTCTCTATGTTCTAAGTATGACATGAATCCCAGAGCTCATGTCTCTTTTGTCTTCTGTTTTGTTTCTTCCCTGAATCTTGTAAAATCTTGGTATTTTATTTTTAGTCAGCTGGGTTTTTTGTTTTTTTTTTTTTTTTTGCAATTTTATAGAGGAAAATATTGTTTTGGAATTCAGGCCAATAATTTAGTAGCTATAAGTAAAGAAAAGACAATTCAGTAAGCTTAACAACAGCAAAGCTTTGTATTATAGAGAGACAAGAAAAACATTAAAATAACACATAAAGATTTTGTTTCAAAGCCTAGCCTCCAGTGAGATGCTTGTCATAGCAGTACAGTGGGACCATCATAACCACAGTATAAAGAACTAAAAGATAATGAATCTTGTATTTTAGTATTTATATATTCATGAAATCCACATGGTCTCCTTCCTGCACAACTTGAAGGTGTAGTGCTGAACTGATTAGTCCAACACAGATGGCCTGTTCCAATCGGTCTGGTCTATTTGCAACCTGTGAGCAGACCATGCTGTCCCACCTCAGTTGGATCATTCCTTTTCTGTCTTGTTACCTGTCTTTGTTCTTGTCCCTAGGGTTGGCATATGGCCCTTTTCTCTTACAAAGTCTTTTCTGGTGAATCCGGATGCACCTTGTCTCAGAAACATGGTAGCACTAATTGTACATTGTTCACTATTGTTTTCTATGTTACTCTTCTGTATTAGTTTACCTTCACCACTAGATTGTGGGCTCCCTGAAGACAGAGAGCCTGTCACACTCATGGCTCGGCACTGGCAGAGGGGATGCTCCCGGAGGAACACACTTACTGAGAACTTGCTCTCTGCCTCTTCATTTTTATTGTTTAATTGACGAGATTCTGCAGAGCACAAACGATGCCCTTGAAACCAGCGTACCCTTGGGAACTATATTAATTTAGGGCACATGGGCCTTATTTATTTACTGTTTCAATACACCAAGTTGGCCGTGCCATCAATCACACAGTCTGACACTCTTGTAAAAATGCAGTGCTGCCTCTGCGTTTTCAGAACTGCTCTCCTCCCCTGACCTTTAGGAAGCACTGAAGTGGGACTGGAGGAGAAAGAGGACTTGTCACCTCTGCTCTGTCAATTTCTAGACCCAGAATAAGAAAATCCAAGGAGAACAAGAGCTCCATGTATGTATGTGTGCATGCATGCATGTATGTATGTACATGTGTGTATATATGTACATGTGTATATATATGCATATATACATGCATATATATATATATATATATATATTTTTTTTTTTTTTAGAGTAGAGAAGAATCCTTCTCCAGGACAGAGAAAGCACAGTAATTTACAAGTGAGTAATGGGAAGATGAGTACTTCCATTAGTTAGCTCTTGTCACAGGGGGCCTGGAGCTGTATCCACGTTTCTAGAAGTCACCTGGTTCCAGTGTGCATGTATGTGCAGGTGTGTGTGTGTGTGTGTGTGTGTGTGTGTGACAGAGAGAGAGAGAGAGAGAGAGAGAGAGAGAGAGAGAGAGAGAGAGAGAAAGTGATGGCGGTCTGTTTAGAGCCTCCACTACTCTCAGTTCCTGATACATTTAAGGATCTAGTGGAAATGGGCTCAGAACCCAGTAGAGGGGTGGCTTAATGTGAGGGCACATCACCAACCTGCTTGGATATAAATTCTTAGTTGTATCCAGGTTAGTCTTTAAATGCTTGCTGTTTGAAGAATGTCTGGATGAAAAATAATAGCAATGACTACAATAAGGTTTACATAAATGGGATTATATAAAATTGAGTTCAGACCAGCAAAGTAGGACTGTTGAACACTCTGAAAAGAAATTGGATGGGTGATTTTTGATTGGGTCCAACCAGACCCTGGTCCTCACAAGGGTTCTGAGTGAAGGATAGGAGTTTAGTGAAAGGTTACTTACTAGGTGGATCTAACCACAAGGGTATGAGGGGGCATGGAGGTTGACCTAGAATCCAGTGCTCTCAGGAACATTCTGAAAGCTAAGCCCTTCATGAAAATGATTGGACATCAGCAGACTCAGCTTGACCTTCCTTAATTGGATGTTCTTTCCAACTAACATTCTTGTCTCAGGCTTCTATACTCAGCCCATCGCTGGCCTGCGATAAAATACATATTGGTAAAAATTCTCACAAAGATCCCCAGAAAACTATAACACTTTTGGTTTTCACTTGAGGTAGGTGTAATAGTCAGCTTTCCTTGACTATAGCAAAATATTCCAGGCAATTACATTGAATATTTAAAATTTCATTTTATATCACAAGTCTAAGATCAGGAGATTCCATTACCAGGGGCTCCTGGCAAAGGAGGCTCATGATGTGGCAGTGTGTGGAGCAAATCACTTATCTACAGTCCAGGCAGCAAAGAGACAGAGAAAGAAGAAATCTGAGGTCTTACAGTCCCCTTTGGTGCACATCTTCAATGACAGGGATCCCTCATTAGGCTCCACTGGCTGAAATTTCTACCACTTCCAGACAGTAGCTTTTCGGGACCGCATGCTTCACGCATGGGATTTGGAGGATGCTCTCTGTACTCCTATGGTAGTAATGGCACAAGGGTGACCCACATCCATGTGGCCATTCTAATTTCGGGATCTGTCCTAGAGTGAACTAAAGGCTCAGTTTCCAAATGACTCCAATGGATCCCATGAGCTTTCCAGACCACAAGGCCCTCTCTGAGCCAGAGTTGTCTCTGTAGTTAGCCTCAAACTCAGTGAAATGCTTTGGATTCCACTGAGGGTGGAAATAGCTCCCGTTGGAAGGCCGCTTGTCTCTAGTTGGCACATTCTTCTCAACGGATGACTTCAGAGAGAAGGTGGGGCTGAGCTTAGCGGCTGAGGTTAGAGGTTTCTCAGAAATGTCTGCTTCACAAAGCAGCTATTTTTCTCAGTTGAACGACTTTGAGCTTATGCTTTCATTTTCCTCCAATATCTATCAGGGCTTTGTACCTTGTAAGCAAACAAACTGAAACAGAAAGTCATTTTTAAGTTAATTTTATATTTTGGTACAGGATTGGAAACTGTGTTCTGTTCACGTACCTGCTATAGCCTGTAGCACCAAGCTGGTGCCTGCTCTTTCAACCCAGAGCACCAGTATTCAGTTAGAAGGAGATTAAGGTAAGAGAGACAGAGAAAGGTCAAGATATTATTCGCAGCTAATTCTCAAAGTCCCCTCTCAGAATCTCAATGACTTCTTTCTTGTTTTCTTTTCCATGTGCGCCATGGCCTGAAGACATGTTGGAAACACTAACCTCCAACACCCTCCTCAAAAGCCGTGGGCAACAGTGCCTCTTACTAACACTTTATTACAGCGTCCTGAGCTGCCCAGTCACCTTGTGCTAAATTTAGGTTGAAATGAATGAAGCATTTTAGTTGTAGTGCTACTGGAAGAGACCAGAAATAAGCATCGACATGTGGCCTTGTTTGGTGTTGCTGTAATATGAAGGACAACTTGGAAAGCTTTTATTTCTTTGCTTTGCTTTTAAAAATATATTAAATATATGTACAATGTATAAATAATGACTGTTCTGGAGAGATCTTGAATAAATTAAGATCTTAAATAGATTAACTATATGTCGAGATCTTCCCTTCTGTCTGAAAGTCCCAAATAAAAGCAGAGTCATGAGCCTCTGAGCCCCTGTCAAGCCCTTAGCTAGTTTGATCCTCTAATTACTTTTGTGCGTGCACCTTGCCACACTGTAAGGGCCTGAGGGCAAGGTCTTAAGTTCATCTTCTCAGACAGCCATGCAGTACTGACCATGGCCTTGGGCACTCAGGAAAGGAGTGGAGATACTTGCTGAAATGATTTGCTTTGGACATGAAATCTGAAGTTATAAAATCTAAACTTAGTTTTAAAACATTATTTTTGAACATACACACAGTATACAATATAGGTGATACTACAAAATATGAATTAAAAGAACAGTGGAGGCTGGCATGGTGCCACATACTTGTAATTCCAGCATTTAAGAGGGAAGTTGAGGCAGGAGGATTTCAAACTCAAGGTCAGTGTAAACCACATAGACACATATTTCAAAATAACAAAACAAAAGAAAATGAAAGGTCTTTGACATCTACTAATTACCAAATTTTCCTTCTGAGAGGCTACTGAGGCTTCCTTTGGGACATTCCAGAAATAGTACACTCATTTATAGAAACACAGAAAGGACGTGTAGCTATCAAATGCTATCAAAGGAAATATGCTGTGTTGTGCTCAATTTTTCTTCACTTAATGGTCTTTCTGGAGAATTTTCCATCAAGATATAGGGAGCCAACTCTTTCCTTTAAAAAATCTGCCTAGGATATATTCTGTCAATGTACATTTGCTCAGACTTTTTACTATCATAAACCACATAAAGTATCTATATATGTCATTTAATAAGGTATGAGTTTAGCTAAGTGATAAATAAAAGGGGAATTGTGTAATGGCCCTGACAAATTGCTCTCTACCAACTTTCCTTCTAGCCAAGTTACAGAACACGTATGTGGTGTGCCCCCACTTAATGTGCCCTGCAGCATCCCAGTGAGGAATGTGTCATTATTAATGAGGAACACTTACATGATAGTTGGTCTGTTCAAGGCTCTGGTCCACAGGCTTTATATATATTATTTCAAATAGACTCACTGAGACCCCATGGGGAGCTATTCTCATCATCTCTAATTCATAGGTGAGCTAAAACATTTTGTCCCCGGTCACTCCCCTGATAAATAGCAGAAGACATCCAAGCTGGGGCTGTCTGGCTTGAACAGACACTTCTTGTAACCCTGACCCTAATTGTGACATTGTGACTTTATTATTTTTTATGTTCTGCCTGAGACTTAAGAGAAATTTTTCTTTTATCTGTCCCCCCCCCCCACAGGGTCTCACTTTGTAGTTCAGGCTGGCTCCTGAGGTCACTATGTAGACCAGGCAAGCCTCGAACTCAGCAATCCTCCTGCCTCTGCTCCCTGAGTGCTGAGATTACAGGTGTAAGCCACCACACCAGGCATTTGAAGAGAAATATCTGAAGAAATTAATATTCAATTGTGGAATAAGGAGGGTTGGCTCAAACTTGATCAATGGAATCTTCTTTTACTTTATAGTATCTTGAGTTGCCTCCCATCATTCCTGGATGGTTTTAGCTCTGAGTTCACTGGCACATTCTCTAATTTCTTTCCGGCCATAATTAAGGAGGATATCAGTATTCATAGAGATTAACATTTCATTGCTCTGGCCTCTCAGTCCCTCAACGTTTTCTCCCTTAACGATCTTTACTTCTATCTCAGCTCTTTTCCTGCACCCATCAATGAGGTCTAGATCTTGTCACCTTTAATGATTGCATCTCCAGAAACTCACTTTTAAATATCCTACCTCCATCCAACATTCCACTCATTTTTCCCTCCTTCACTCACTTCAGGCTACAATCTGAACATCCCAACAGCCTTTGCTTGTTCCCCTTGAGTTAACATTCTTGTTGCCAAGACAGAATACCCAATACCTACAATTTAAAGGAAGAGTTCAATTTTAATTTTATGTTCTACTGGCTTCATAGACAGAAACATCACAGGAGAAGGACATAGGGGCAAAGTTTATCAGTCACAGTCATCAGAAAGCAGAGAAAAATAGTACCAGAGAGGAAGGAGTTAGTACCCAGTATATTGCAGGCGTCCGTGTCCCATCAGACAGACTCAGGAACGTGCTTTCCTAAGCAACTGCACATTTGTTAATCTGGAGACAATGGGGAATGACACTGACAAATCAAGGTCAGCGATGATAGTCTCCATGTTGATAGTGTACTTCGCTCTTGGCCAGCTTAAGTTTCAGAGTCACTGGTTGTGGTCACCATTCTGACATAGATCACCACCTCCTAAAGTCTGTCCTCTACTTGGTCCTCTTTCAATGTCTTCTCCAAACAACGGGTGGCTCAAAGCACAAATGAGATTCAGCCCCTTGCCATTTTAAAACCCACCAATGTCTTTCCATTTCAACCAAGAAAGTGAGCCTACAAGGCCACACAGCCTATCTGACTGTATTTCTCTTTACCTACCCTCTTCCTCAACCCATACAAGCAGTGTTGGCTTTCCATTTTTGTTGCTCCTTTGATACTCTGGAAGTGCATCCGCCATGAAGCCTCTGTCCCGGACCTGGGCCTTTGTGTGGAGTATTGTTCCTTCAGATGCCCACACGTTTACCTGCTTTTGAACTTCCACAATCCCTTGCAATATAATGTTGGAAATATGATTGAAGTCATAGATGCCAGACATGTAAATATTTATTTTAGTGCTTCTTGGTACCAAGTTCAAAGTGTTGTACTTGCCTTCATCAGCCAAACTTTTAATCATTGTCAAATCACTTGGGATTGAAAGTTAGTATTAAATTAGGAGACTCTTGCCCTTTTTCTCATATTCTTTTTTTATAGGTAATATAAAATCCTGGTTTTGGAGAAAAAATTTACTTAGACACTTTACAAACGAGAAAGAATGCATTTGTTCTGGACAAGTAGGTTCTGTAGATTTGG
>PVIC010048686.1:0-13435 GCA_004025085.1 Thryonomys swinderianus
TCTGCCTGGCTCCCTCTCTCTCTTCACCAGCTATGTAGGACAACCCCAGAGGTATAAAGGGCACTTGCAGGTGTGTGGAGCCTCAGGTCCCTTGCTCAGGTCCCTGCTGGACCCGCTAATGTTAGGGGCTTCTGTCACCGCCACATTTGGAGGCTTCCAATTTCACACCATCCTTGCAGTGGAATGTGGGAGCCCCGGTCCCCTCTCCCACGTCTGAGATGTCCCTCCCCAGTGTGCATTATGTATAGAGAGAATCATGCGGTCAATAATTCATGAGCAATCTGGGCAGTAAGGGTAACAGGAGAGCAAGGGTAGAGGTATCAGAGAGGCTGAGGTTGGCAACCCGAGCCAGACCCGTCCCCCCAGTGCGGCCTGTGCTCTGGGGCCAGGGGCTCGTGACTTAGGCAGGAGCTTCAGGTGGGAGCCACCGGGGAGATGAGACCATGGCAGGTCAGAGGGCCCCGCACGGACCGCTCAGCCTCCCGCTGCTGATCCACGTCTGCCTTCTGCACCTAGGGGCCCCGGGTGAGTGATACTCAGACCCCTCAACCCCATTCCTCACTCGTGCCCAGTTATTTCTTCCTGTTTCTCCTTTCAGGACCCTCCTCTTGCCCCTCTATATCCATTCAGTGAAATCCATTTGCTCCATTAACCTAGACATTTAACTACCACGCGGTGAGCCGCTCTGTGCCAGCTGGGAAATAGCACTTGGCGTGAACCCAAAGGAGACAGAGTTGGCCCGAGAGCCACTGTCAGGTGTGGCTTATAAGTGACACGGTCAGTCTTTCTGGGTCTCAGGAAGTCCCTGCCTTTGAGGGAGCTGAGGACAGATCGACCCTTGCAGGAGCCCAGGGGAAACACGTTGGCAGCGCGGACCAGGGCAGAGCTCATGGTGCTGGAAGGAACCTGTCTCTGGATATTTCTCTCCTGGAGCGATAGAAACATCAGACCTGTGCCTTCATCTTTCCCCACCAATTCCACACCTGTCTCCTCTTCTTCTGGAGAAGCTGATAGTAACAGGAAAGGCTGAGATTGGGGGTCAGACAGGTTCTGATCCCAGCTCCACCATCCACTCTGTGCTGTTGGGCCCAGAGTCTCAGCTCTTTAGTCCCAGGGGAAGTTATCAGCTCCCTCTCAGCGTGGTTAGAGTGAAGGCCGATAGGTCCTGCGTGTGGAGAGGCCAGGTAGGGCCTGTCAGGAAGACGGCAGGCAGGGGTGCCCCAGCGAGTTACTCCTGGGGTCTGGTCATCCTCCTGCACTCATTGCAGGCAGTCCTGCCGAGGGTCTCTGTACCTATTAGAAGACAGAGCCGCTGCTAAGACTGAGGGCGCATGGAAGGGACTGACCCACAGGACTGCGAGTGTCTGGCCTCTGGTCACCTGAAAGCTGAGAAGAGTGGGGATGGGGTTTACTAGTCCTTGTTAGTCCATCATTAGTCGAAACTTGGCTGACATGGGCTTATGTCCCCTCCCCCTAACTGCAATGGGACTGGAACAAGGCGGGGTCCTATGAACGGAAGCAAAAGCCCTGGCTCAGAGGGTTCTCAAGAGACCACGGTCAGCCACCCACCCCAGAAGATCAATCCAAGAAACAAGATGGTGAAAATAAGAAAGAAACTTTATTTTCAGTAGGACTGCACCAGGAAGAACAGAGGCCTAGTGACTTCAAATCTGTCTTCAGTGTACATACAGAAGCCTCACCGCTATGTAGGCAAAAGGAGCCAAAGCAAGGGCTGGGGGCCTCCACGGCCAGATGGGCAATTTGTCTTGGTTTGGCTGTGATCTGTGGTACCTACCTTAGGACCAGCAATACAGAGGTGTGTTGGCCCCCAGAAGGTCACTGCTGTTTGGCTTGGGTCCTCTGTCATAAGATGTCCCCCTGTCATGTATTTTGTTCCTGAAATCCAAAGTAACTATAGGAGAAAATGTCCTGGGAGAACACAGATGCCAAGTTAGGCAAGACGGAGCAGGAGAACAAACTGTAGTCAGTTGCATGACTAGTCCCTCCTTCCGGTCACCTCTCACCCTGACAAGACCGCCAGACCCTGACCAGCTAGTGGCTGTGCGGCTGTCCTGAACCTCCAGAACCAACACTGCCATCAGGCTAGTCACCAGACAGATCCTGCACGCCTGCTAAAAATACAGATTCCTGGGCTCTGACACTTCCACATTCTGGAGTGTTTGACACAGTAGTTTGGGCTGAGGCCCGGGAGTTTGTACTTTGTGATGACCTGTGAGGTGTGGGGTCTGCTCCAACCCGTTCTCTGCCCTCCATCAGCCTCTCCTTCAGTGCCTCTCAACAGGATACTGCCCAGGCCGCCTCAGAGACCACCTCAAGCCACCTGGGTCTGCAGAACAATCAGCAGCGTCTCAGAGCCGGAGGACCCAAGCATGGCCCTTTCTCTCTCCAGGACAGCCCCAGCCGACCCCCAGGACCCCCGTGGAGGAGGCCGTGTCCCTCCAAGGAGTGAGGGGCGGCTCTGTGGAGCTGGCCTGTGGCTCGGGGCCTGCCCCCCTGGTGGTCCTCTGGAGCTTCACCCCGCTGGGCTCCGTGGCTCCTCGGCCTGTGGCCATCACCAACGGAGCTTTGTCCAAGGTGGAAGCCGAGGGCTCGGCCCTGGGAGCTGTGAGTCTGCAGAACAGCAGCCTGGTCCTGAGGGAGCTCCGGGAGGGTGCCCGCGGCCACTTCCTGTGCCAAGCGCTGCATGTGTCTGGTGACCAGCTCCACCCCACATATTCTTACCTCAAACTGGATGTGCTGGGTAAGAGGTCTCGCCGGGGACGTGCCTGGACTGCAGCTGACCTGCATGCTGCCTGGGTCTCTGCAGGCACGTCCTGTCTGTGCATGTGCTGGGCTTCTGCTAGTGGGGGTGGGGCGCCCTCTAGGGAATGAGAAAACCTGAAGTTCCGGGGAAGGGAAGTTTAGGTCCCAGTAGGCAGAGAAGCCACAGCCAGCAGGCTCGGGGCTGCTGGGCATGGCCAGGCAAGGTCGGCAACTGCAAACCCAGGATCCCTGTTTCCCTCCTTCCCTGGCTAGTGCCTGTATCCAAGCCTCAGGTGCGGCTGAGTGACCCGTCACCGGTGGAAGGAGCCTCTGTGGTGGCCACATGTGCAGTGCGGGAGGGCACAGAGCCTGTGAACTTTGCTTGGCAACATCAGGCACCCCGAGGCCCTGAGCAGGTCCTGGTGGGGGCAACAGAGCCGCTGCTCTGGCTCGACCCAGTCGCCCGGGCACACCTAGGCTGGTACGTGTGCAGCGCCTCCAACGCCGCCGGCGGGCTGAGCAGTGACGGCGTCTTCCTGGACGTTGTCTGTGAGTCGGGCTGGGGGCGTGCACACCCACCTACCCACACACGTTTGGCCCCTGCCACACCGTAGCGCTCCCTAAAATCCCACACTGCAGGAATTGCCCTGTCTTCCACGAGACTCCAGTAGGCAGGAGCAGCAGGGCTGCTGGGCATGTTAGTGCCAGCCAGGGCTCTGGGACCAGGTTTTCTTCCACTTGAGGGTCAGGAATGGCTCTCCCCAGGAAAAGGTACACACTTTCTTCTTCACAGTTATATTCGTGACTCCCAGTGGCCCAGAAAGGCAGGCTTTGTGCTAAGGGGTTGACAGAGCGCTGGAAAAGCAGGGAGGAGAGGCAATGGGCAGAGAGCGAGGCTCCTAGTCATGGCGAAGGTGAAGAGGTGGGTGGTCCAGATGCAGGATGGCGAACTCGTAGAGCTGGAGCGCCCAGACTGCAGCCCAAGCCACTTACTACAGCCGCGTGCCAGCACTGCCCCTCTGTGCGCTGTTCCTCGGTGCCCAGCTGCTGGTGTGTCGCCGGGCAACTTGGTGCACGTACCTCCGGAGAGGGTCTGCGTGCCCGCTGCGGCACCTGTGCCAGGGTCGTTACCAATGGCCTAGACCCCAGAGGTTGCTGCCTAACGCAACAGCCACGTGAGTCTCTGGACGGCAGCTGCATCTCGGGTCCAAACGGGGCTGTGCTGCGAATGAAACGCACCATTCTGAACGCATAGTCTGAAAGAAAAAAGGAAAATGGCATGTTGATAATTCTTACATGGATTAGCTAGAAATAACTTCTGCATATATTTGGATGACTGAAATAGATTATTAACGTTAAAGCTTACTGATGTTTTTGTTGTTTGGCTGGACTTCACTGTTTTTGTTAAGATTTGGAAACTGGAACATTTAAAGTGATATCTGTGGGCTGCATACAGGTATGGGTCATGCACTGGTCTCATGTTCCGGTTTTAAGGAGCAAGGGTTAACGGTGCCTTGATTAGTTGGTGAGAATTGTAAACTGAGCGCCGTGGAGGAGCCTGGGGAGCGGGAGATCTCGGGGGGAGGGGAAGCTGAGGGAAGCAGGCAGGAGACACAGTCCCCCAGGGGAGTCCGGGAGATGTCCGAGGTGGAGACATGGAGGTCAGAAAGCAGGAGAGAGGGGTCACGGGCACCCTGGCTAGGGCGGGCGGCTGCAGGACTGTTACTTTTTTCTGCCCTGTAGAGAGACCAGTAATCCCAGTCCCAGGGGCACTGGATCAGGGTTGTCACCTTCCCCTCTTTGGCTGGCCTCGCTCTCGTATGCCCACTGCCTCAGCCCCACCCCAAAGTCCCTCAAGGAAGCCCCCGGAGTCGAAGTTTGCTTCTGAGCCTTGCCACAGAGTGCCCACCTTGAGCAGTCCTGACCCCTGCACTGTCCCGTGACCCGAGGCTCTGGGAACCACAAGGCTGGCACACAGCCACTCTGTGCCATTTGCTCATGGGAAGGAGGCACAGATTCAGCGATGACCATGTGAGTGAACGAGGGGTGAAAGGGTGGAGGGGTGACCGGCCTCCCTTACCTCCAGATGGTCCGGACAAGCCTGTGGTCACTGCGGAGCCCCTGGGACTCACCGAGGAGGGGTTCTGGGCCAGCGAGAAGGCAGAGGTGACCTTGAGCTGCCTGGCTGCCTCCAACCCTCCTAGTCACTATGTGTGGCTCCACGATGACACCCAAGTACACGCTGGGCCCACCTATGTCATCGCCAGGGCCGCCCGTGCCCACACAGGCCTGTACACCTGCCTGGCCCGCAACAGCCACCTGGGCGCGCACGCCCAGACCTCCGTCCAGCTCACCATCTACTGTGAGTGTGTGGCGGGGCCGACCACGGCGGGAGCACAGCCCCGGGTGCTGGCAGCCCTGCCACCCTGTGGAGAGTGGTGTAGAAGTTGGCAGCAGTGGGGTGAGAGGTGTAGTTAAAGGGGGGCCAAGGACGGGGGAGGGCAGGATCCCTGACCTGACGTAGCCCTCTCCCAAAGTGGTTACCCCTGTGGTCCTAGGATCCGAACTGAGGCACAGAGAAGGGCAGGGCACCACGAGGCACCTAGGTGCCCAGAGTGACTCGCCCACCCTTTAGCCCTCTGCCCTAACCTGAGCCCTCAGCCTTTTCCTTCCCAGCCTCTCAGACTGACTCAAATCATTCCCCACTCACCTACTTCTCCCTGCTTCCTTCCCCTTCGCCCCTGCCCCAGGCCCCCTGGGCTGGGCTGCAGAGCCCGGCATGGCGCCTGCTCCAGCCCCTCCTCACCCCTCCCCAGATGCCCCTGCAGGGCAGCCCTCCTGCACCGTGGTGCCCGCCCTTGCAGCTGTGACTCTGCTCTGCGCCTGGCCTGGGGGGCTCCCCACTGCGCAGCTGCAGTGGGAGGGCCCCCAAGGGCCTGGCCCTGCTGCCCCCAGCAATGCGACCTGGACTCTGGCAGTCACCGGCCTCCCCAACGGCAGTGTCTTCACCTGCGCCGGCCAGCACCCGGCCCTGGCACGACCCACCCTCTGCAGGGCCACACTCTGTAAGTGGGCACAGACAACATCAAGGAGCTGACATCCGGGCAGAGTGTGGGTTGGGACCAGAACATTCAGAAGGGATGCAGACTGCAGGCTCCAGGACTTGCCCCAGAGCAAGACAGCACCGCTTCTCATCCCGCTGAGCTCTGCCCGTCTCACTCGGGGCTGGGCCTGTGGCCTCTCTTCCCTGTCCCCCCATCCACGGGCAGCAGGTGCCCAGCTTCTGCCGCACCGAGTGCAGATCTGGAAATGTCCCTTCGTATTCCCTGCATCACTTGTGGCCTTCTGCCCGCGCTCAGCCCGGCGAGGCCCCACCCTGGTCAGTTCAGAGCTCAAACAGCCTTGTCTGCCAAGCCCTCCTCCCTGCAGCCGGGAGAGTCCTCTGCCTTTCCACATACCCGCTAGCGCTCATTAATTATGTAACAGAGAGCTCAGTGTCTCTCCTCACCACTGTCCTGCCCACGGTCTGCCCTCGGTAAAGGACGTGTGAGCAAACAGGAGAGAGAGCCATGGCTAAGAGAGTGAAGGAGGAAGCAAAGGAGGGGAGAACGGGTGGACCGATCTGCGCCACCTCTCCTTCCAGGGGCGCCGCCCCAGAGCCCCACCTGCCGGACCACAGCCGCGGCGGGGGATCAGGTCATCGCGCTGAGCTGTGAGTGGCCCGGAGGCACGCCCCCCGCCCAGCTGCGCTGGTTCCAGGACGGGCAGCGGCAGCCCTTGGGCGGCGGCAGCAGCTCTTCTCCGGCCATCCGCGTGCTGCAGGCCCAGGGCAACCTGGCTGGCAAAGAGTTCACCTGCCAGGGCTCTCACCCACTCAGGGCCCCTGCTGTCCAGTGCCGGCTGCGGCTGGGTGAGCAGGGGCTGCTCTGGGTTTGGACGAGGCCAAGATGGCCCCTTTGAAAGCAGGCTGTGGGCTCTGGAGTGTGGATCTGTGCTGGAATGGAAAGTGAGTCAGATGAGAGGCAGATTCACTTCTCTTCCAAGGTCTCAAGTTGTTTTTTGAGCCATAAAATAAAGAGGTTTGTCTGGGTCAGTGCTGTCCAATAGAAATATAATGCAAATTGTATGTATAATTTGAACTTCTCTAGCAGTCACATTTTGAAAAGTAAGAAGAAACAGGTGAAACGTTTCACTTTGTTCGGTATATCCAATATATTACCATTTCAGTATATAATAAGGAAAAACCATTCATGAAGTACTTTACATTTTTTCATCCTGTCTTGAAAATCCAGTGCATTTACAACTACTGCACATCTCAGTGAACTTGCCACATTGCAAGGGCTGCAGCACTGGACAGCAGCAATTGACAAGAGGTGGGAATGCTACAGACATTCCTCATTTGCATATATTTGCATAAGGAAGATACCGATATGTTCCTGACTTTTGTTAATGTTTCAGGTGTCAAAATTCTGTCTCTACATCTCTCACCTCCTCTATTTGCTTATGGTCTGTTTCCTCTCCCTGTCTTTATCTGGCCTGCTAATCCATTAACAACTAAAGACAAAATAATTAAGTACCTAAAGTTTTTAAATGTGAAAGAAAACAGAATTGTCACATACAACAGTCCTTGCAAAGTGATTTACCTCTTCATCTCCAAAAAGCCTTGTGACTAGCACATGTGGGGAGACTCTGAGGAGGTCTTTAACCCAAAATATTTCTTTCCCTATTACTCAGTCTCAAGACCGGAAATTCCATCATAGGAAATTCATTGACACCTGAGAGTCTGGGCCTTTAATAAGAGTCAGTCCATAAAAACAGCACCTGCTACAGCCTGGCGCTATGCCTGAAGCCAGCCGGGGGTGGTGGGCCACCAGGGGGGAGGAGGCCTGGGCCAGGTGCTGCAGAAAGTGAGGGAGGGACTAGCAGAGAGGACTGGCTGATGGAGCAGGACTAGGGTGAACCACAAAGGAAGGCTGCTGTCAGGAGCGAACCCCGGAGCAGACTGCAACCCAGCTTGGCATGGACTGGAGTCTGAACTGAAGGCAGGGTGAATTGGGACAAGCTTCACAGTCCCACGTGTCCTCTTCCGCTCTCCATCTCCTCCGTTACTGGCCAGCACCTTTCCCTAGCTGAGGAAGGCCTCTTGCTCCAGCATCAACTTTCCTGTCTCCACAGAGGCCCCACAGCTGACAGTGGCCGAGCCCCAGGTCTCAGTGCTGGAGGGTGGAGAGGCCCGGCTGGAATGTGCTCTCCAGGGTGGGATTCCACCTGCCCAGCTCCTCTGGCTGGGACCCCAGCAACAGCAGCTGGGGAGCAAATTCGTGCTTCACCCTGAGGGTGCTCAGCTGCACCTCCAAATCCAAGATGCAGACCCAGCACGCCACAGAGGCACCTATCGATGCGTGGCTCGCAACGCCGTGGGCAACAGCAGCCGGAGCGTGCTGCTGGAGGTCCTCAGTGAGTGAGGGTGGCGTGTGCATGTAGTGAGGGCGGGAGCCTACAGCCACGGAGTGCTCTGGAGGCAGGCCCAGGAGTCCCCTGCTCCGGAGGTGCACCGTTGAGCACCCTAGGGCCCAGGCAGACCCTCTACAGCATGCACCAGGTAGGCTGGAGAAGTCTTGACAGACACACTGAATTCCATCTAGTCAGGCACCTTTTCCTTCACTTTGTAGATGAGGAGCCTGCAGCTTTTCCACATTGCCGGCTGTCTCTCCGTGGAAACAAATCTGGACACACAAGTCATACACAGAAGGCCCCTCACACGTGTCTCCCACCCCCTCTCCTCTCTAGGGTACCCTGCTCCTCCCAACGTCACCATCAGCCGCCTGACCTACCAGCGGCACCGGCGGGCAGTGCAGCTGCACTGGGCCGTCCAAGGACCTGGCAACTTAACTGGCTTCCTGGTGCAGCGGAGGGCCGGTGCCTCCAGCCCAGGGGCTGGGGCCTGGGAGACTGCGGCTAGTGACATTGAGCCAGAGAGCAGGGAACGGCGGCTGGGAGGCTTAGACCCGGGGGTCCTCTATGCCTTCCGCGTCCTGGCCCTGAATCACCACACCACGGGACATCCCTCGGCGGGGAAGACACCAGGTGCTGGGCTTAGCACCAGGGAGAGCATCCATGTTCCACAGCGAGCACCCTCTCCAGGCATCCTCACTCCATCCCTTTGCTCTCTCCCTAGGGGCCCCCAGCTCTCCCTGTCCTCTTTCTGCACTCTCTTCTGGGGCGACAGGTAACCTCTAGTGCTTTTCACCATCCTCTCCTAGGCTAGAATCCCTATTCAGCTGCATGAATCAGAACAAGGAGGGAGAGGAGCAGGGTGATGGTCATTACTTCAGAAGTGGGACCCACTCTGTGCCTCAGTTCGCCTCCTGGGGTACAGAAGGGCTCTAGCCACTTCCTGGGGCTTCCTCTTCATCCCAGAAGTTCCTCTTTCAGCACCAACCTGCAAAATGAGTAGCTTTCTGCATTCTGCAGTAGAAACGGGATTTGGCTGAGGACCCTAAAGCACCTCTGTCCCTGGGAGAGAGCTGATCTCGGTTCCTGAGGGGGAGCTGGGCCAGCAGGGGAGTGGCTTCTCACTGAGCCCCTGGAGCCCAGGTTTAGTTGTGGCTCTAAACCATGTCCCCCATGCTGTTGCCTCCCAGTGGACCCCACCTTCAGCACCTACCCAGCAGTGCTGGGCGCAGCTGGCACGGGAATGGTGGTGGCAACAGTGGCCTCTCTCCTGGTGTTCCAGTACGCTGCCCGGCACCCCCAGACTTTCCCCTGTGAGTGGGAACCTGAAGGGGGGAGGGCTGCTCGATTCCCTAAAGCGGTCAGATCTAATCTCACCTCGGGAGAGTCGAGGCTCTTCCTAGCTGTGAGCCTCGGCTGTCTTCCGGCACCCGAGCCGTGCCCACCACGCTCCTGAGCGCCATCTGCACGACCCGTCGGGAAGGGAGGCCCGTTTTCTGGGACTCGTGTCAGTGCAGTAATTCTCACTTCTTTCCTTCCTGCAGGCCTTGGCCAGTGGCTTGTCCCCATGTGAGTGTGGAGCCTTAGGCATGCCGGGGTTCGAGACTCTTCTCTGCTGAGAAGGGGAACCCTGGGGAAGTCCGGCGGCCATATCCTCACTCTCCCTCTTCACTCTCAGGGAGCAAAGGCACCAACAGAGGGGTTCGAGGGACAGCACCGAGGCGACGGCAAGTAAGCCGGACTTGATCACTGATTATTTCTGTACTGTGAGGCCGGTGCTGAGCCTGAGGCACAGTGCTCGATCTCCGAGAACAATCTGGGGCACCCTGAGCCATCTCTCTTCTGTGCCCACCTGTACCCTTTGCAGGCATCGAAACACCAACCACCACTGCAAGCTCAGACCCTGTACCGGAACCCACCGATGCTCCAGTCAGTGTCACCATCACAGTGACCGCGACCCCATGAAGCCAAGGAGGAAGGTGCGACGGCTTAGGGAGGGCGGGTGAGAGGCGGAGATGCCCCCATCACAATGTGGTCTTAAGACCAAAGTGGCTCTGACACTACCGGCCCCTTCTCCGTTTAATGCCGAGACGCTATATACCAGGTGTGAGGGACCATCCGCAGTGTCCCCAGGTGACAGGTCACAAGAAGGAAGCCCTGGCCTACCAAGGACATGTCAGAGGACAAGGAAGGGGTGGGCATTTAGCTCAGTGGTTCCAGCACCTACCTTGCAAGCACATGGTCCTCAGCTCGATCCCCGGTACCAAAAACTGAAACAGAAGTCAAAGAAGACACAACTGGAGTAAAAACTCGCTGGGTATCTGGAGGCACGTGAAAACGATGGTTCTGGGAACCATCTCTGATGCCACAGAGAAATGAACAAGCTACTTCCACACACACACACACACACACACACAAAATTTTCTTTAATTTAAAAATGACTATGGAATGAGCAGCTCCTGAATAAATCCCACCTGATGTTCTCACTAGCAGTGGGTTATTTCAATTGTAATGAGCTCCGGCAGAGGCTGATTGCTGGGTCCCGTACTGAGTGGGTAGAAGCAGGGTAAGTAGCCATGTTCCCTCCACTCATGGCCAGGCCAGCACCGTGACAGCAGAGGTGTTCCAGAAGCGACATTCAGCCACCGGGCCTGGGGAACTGGCTGGGCGAACGGGGGTGTTCCAAACGAATGCTTGTTCAACTGATGAGGGAGTCAGGCCTCAGAGCCGCCTCCACAGGGACGCAGATGAGGAGGAACGGCGAGAGCCAATGGGCGGTCTGCCAGCACGGGGAGAGCGGCGCCCGACAGGAGTCAGCAGACTGAAGGAGATCTAAGCAGTCTCCTCGGTTCTCACAGATTCGGACCGTTAGAAAAAGCAGGTTAGCTTCCCTCAGAGCTCTCAGAATCAGAGCTAGGGTTTAAGGAAGGCTTCTTTAAGTATGGGAAACAAGATACGGAAGGGCCACAAGATTCTCTCGACCCTGTGGTCAGAGAAGCCTAGAAACTTCCATCGTAGAGCAGTAAAGCAAAGCTTCTTTGGGGCTGTTTAGATTTCTACCCCTGAGCTCATATTCCTAGCAAGGCTCTGGATTTATGGTAAAAACAGAAAAGAAGTGTATGAGGAGGCCTCTCCCCTTGGCCTGCTTCTATTCTGTCTTCCTTTCTTCCTGCCCGAGGAAAACTCAGCCCATGAGGCTCCCTTTGCCTCAATACAGCCGACAGACTCGGGATTTTCTGTCTCTCCAGTGCTCGCCCCAGTGCCTGCTCCTTCGAGGCCTTGGCTGTTGTGGCTGATATGGAAAGAACAGGGTGCTGGGGCCTCAGGTATCCCCAGGGCATTTCCAGGGACATGTCAGAGAGGAACATCACACCCACTCCCATCCCGAACCCAAGGCCGCTCTCCAGAACGAGCCTCTTAGCATCTCCACCTTCAGAGGCCGGTTTCTAGGGAAAGCAGCATTCTTTTAATATAAAATCATATCAATAAAATAAACCTGTCCCAGCTACATCATTTAAAATATGTACAATTTCCAACATAATATTACAACTTTAAGGAAAATAAAACATATTTTTCAGTATGATACAAAACATGCATCTCAGAGTCCCTGCTTTAAAAGAGAGCAACACAGGTGAAGTTGAATGATAAACAGAATGGCGGAGCAGTACTGCAGCTGGAATGAGACGTTCGGCCTGCCATGGGATCTTGGTCTTCAGAGACGCATTCACTCTATAAAAACAAAACCCAACCAACAATGCTTTCCGAAGAGGCTGCTTCAAAAGATTTAAGACACTGCAATTTAACTTGCATCTAGTACAGCACCTGTTTTCAGCGCGTCAGTGCCTAAGTGAAAGAAAAAGGGCAAAGGGAGATGGTGAAACGACGGAACAGGAGGAGGGGAACGTTAATGCTGATGACAAGAGTCATGCGCAAGTCCAGGCCAAGAAGAGCACAGAGAGGCCGGCCGACTTCAGGGTCAGGACCCGAGCCAGCAGGCAGTGCGTGGAGGGAATCAGGGGAAGACAGTGGGCCGCGGAAGCTAAGCCTTGAGTGAAGCGCCCTGCTCAGGGAAAGGGCAGCTTCTCCTGCCAGCTGCAGAGTGCAGAGGAGCTACATGGCCAAAGCACACGCTGCAGGACGGTCCTATCAGGGCAAAGCTCGCTCCAGGATTCTGGAAAGCGGCATGGAAAAATGAAGGAGCTCAGATACGGATTCCAGACAAACTGGGCTCCCAACTCCAACTCGGTGGCTTGCTGCGTGAACTGGGAGTTTTCACACCTACTCTGATGATTGGTTGTGAGGATTAAATGAGATCACAGTAACAAGCTCCATGCACAGTGCCCAGTACACCGTGGTTCCTCAGCATCTGTTAGTGCTGTCCCCCACGCTGTCCCAGGTCCCCTTACTTCCCGGGGAAGAGATAGTCGGTAGGAATTTTTCTAGCGACCATGCAGGGCGTAACAGTTTCAGACCCTCTCATGCCTAGGGAGAACCGATAACTACTAAATATAAAGGTTATTATATATATTTATATTTATATATCTCAATATATAAAGGCATTTTTATAAATAAAATACAATTCAAAGGGATAACACTTAAAACAGCGTCACTAATAATATAAATAAAGCAGTCCATGATGAGATTGCCCTAAAGGCAAGTTATTTTCTCTTCCTCATGGACAAGCCCATGCTCAAACTCAATATTTAAAAGCAGTTTCTCACCTAAGGCTCATGCAAACATGCCTGTTTCATGGATCACACTGACTGCCTGTGGACATTTACTCCCTAGTTTTCTAAGACTCCCTGTGTGACAGCAATGCTGAACTTGGCTGGGAAAGATAGTGTGTTTCCGAATTTTGTATCCCAGGACTCTGTCCTTTGCTGGTCACAGAGGGCTGAAGTTGGGCCCCAGTCATCCCCCTCCAAAGCTCATCACACCTAAGTAACAAGAAGAACAAGCCTAGGATACCGGAGGCGTGGGCACGGGGATGGGAACTTGATTTTACAGCAGCTGAATCCTGGAGCTGGAAACGGCCTTATATTCCCTACGCTCTACACTCGACTGAGCTGAACAGTTGTTTATAACAGACACAGGCAAGGTAAGGGGGTCCTGATGCGCGGCACAGAAAAGCTGATTAACACAGAACTCTATTATTCTATTTCACTGCAGTTATGGAGAAACTAAGTTTACTTATTTATGTTGGAACTTTTTTTTTTTT